>LZPO01035014.1:50985-68168 GCA_001675575.1 Neotoma lepida | reverse complement strand
AAGATCTTATCAGGGTCTGTCCCTGATAATTTTCTCTCTGCATTCCTGCCTCGCTCCTGCCACCTTCTATTACTTTATCTCTCACTTGAAAAGGTTTCACTGTTTAATAATCTGCAGCATTTCTGCTAATGAATCCCGTCCAATTTTTGTTGAGCTTGAAAANTAAGTCTGCCTTNCAACNACTTTCTCCTTCGTAGATTTTCCCTAAATCAAACATTTCTTTTTCTCCAAATAAGCAAGTCAGAGTGCACCGGGAGAAAGCCCCCATGAGGGAACACACAGCCTAGCTCTAGTGAACTATTTAGTTATATTCCAAAAACCGTGTCGATTCCTAAACTTCCAAAGCTATATTTTATTTAAAAATCACTCTTCTCCCAGCTACGGTTCTAAATTGAATCCTATTCTGAAAAGCGACCAAGGATTATTAAGAGCCAAAGAGAGAGAATTCCAGGACTTAACTTAAAAGACACTTTGGTTCCACGATTCCTGGAAGAAGGTCAGCTTACCAAGTTACTGGTTTTTAAGTTCACATGTTCGGTATGGAGAGAGAGAGAGAGAGAGAGAGAGAGAGAGAGAGAGAGAGAGAGAGAGAGAGAGAGAGAGAAT
The DNA here is from genome assembly GCA_001675575.1 of Neotoma lepida. Lineage (NCBI taxonomy): Eukaryota > Metazoa > Chordata > Mammalia > Rodentia > Cricetidae > Neotoma > Neotoma lepida. The sequence goes on along the minus strand of LZPO01035014.1, from coordinate 67,562 downwards.
CTGAATTTACGTACTGAGATGCACAAATAGGTCTTGCAATGAGTAGGAAAAAAGAGAAACACGTCAGCAGGGCAGAGAGGGAGTCTAGTTCCTGGCCAGGATTCTCCCTGGCCCTCCTCCGAGATTTATCCTGAATAAGGCTCCAAAGAAATCAGAGCTAGCTGAAATATATCGGCCTCAACAACCGGTCTGTCTGAGGTGGGGAGTGCGTGCACAAACTAGTTTGACTCTTTGACATGTATGAAAATCACTTTAGTTCTAAGAACAGATTAAATTCTAAGTGCTTCTTCGTCCCTACATCTTACCAAACAACTGGCTTAAATGATTTTTTTCACCACTCTGTGAGCATAGGATAGATAATCAAATATCTACTAAGAACACAAAAGAAAGGGAATAATGCCTGGAGAATGTGGGTACAGTTGAGGCAAGGCCTACAGTGCCTTGAGACCGAAAGGAGGAGAAGCCCCAGAAACAGAGCAAAGCCATTCACCGCAGCAGCACTGAGTCTCAGCCAAGACACCAAGCGCTATGTTTTCTTTACAACGTATTAATAATATTTCTTATTTACCTTACAAGAACATTTTACAGAAAAAGGCAGTGGTCTGAACCCATAGGCAAGAGAAGTTTAGTAAATACACATTTTTAGTAAATAGTGACAATTTTCATATCAAGATTGCATTAAGCTAGTTTAGATTTATACACCATCCTTTATTCAAGTGTGATTTCCCCCAAAAGAAGAATGCATTTAGTCTGCTGGGGAGAAAAAAAGGGAGGGGGAATAGGGAGGACATTTGAATTCATTTCTAAAACAAGACAAACATTTCACTAATTCCAACAATGAGAAAAGTTGGTCCAAAGCAGTGTTCAGTACAGCTGAGGTTGACACTGAGGCTTTCTAACCAGCATTTACCATCAGAGAGGCTGTTTACAAACAGATTTTTAAGATTCCTAACAAAATTACTTNCAGTATAAAAATGCTTCTAATACAAAGATGTTTAACAAAACATTTTATAGTGTGTATGTGGNGGGAGGGAGGGTGCACAAATCTATTATCCCCAAATAGCTTGGCAAATTATGTTACAAATTCACTCTTTACTACATGCTTCAAAATATTGTGCTTCTTTCCCAAAAATTAGTGGAGAAAAATGTCTGTAGTGTCACGTGATCTTGAAAGCAGGATGCTGTGTGCAGTATCACTTTGCCAATGCTAAGAGATTAACATGGGTGAAGAAAACCAGTCAACACAAAAGTGACCATCATCGTGCTAGGACGAGATGGAAGAGGTTTCTCGATCGGCTAATGTTATCAATTTATTTTGCATTTTCCACTTTTTAAAAGAAATGTAAGGGCTGGGGCCATAGCTCAGTGGCAGGGTGATTGCCCAGCAGGAGTGGCTTTGTATTTAATTCACAGTACTACAAACAAAGCCAGACAGAAACAAAACAAAAAATGTTTAGTCCCTAAACCAGAGGGGGAAAAAAGAAACAATGAGTATTTTGAACATGGGAACTAGCAATCATCGTCCTATCCTAAAAATAATAAAACCTAAAAGGACTTCTCTTCCTGGGAGAACCAGCTACAAAAACAGCCTCTAACCTGGAAATCACTGGCTGGATTCAGGTGAAGTTTCTGATTGATCTGGGCTACAGCGTCCTGCCCTGGTTTCAGTTACTGTAGNTGAAAACCGTCTCCAGGTTGTAGGAAAATGAGAAAGGGGAAGCTTGGGCTTCTGAAGAAAGATTTCAAAAGTTAAATATGTTTCGTCTGGGACCAAGATCCCAATCTGATCTCATTTCAGTGTTTGGATACTGGCAGCAGATATCCCGGGCCCAATGAGGTGACCTGTCCTGTCCACTCAGAAACGATAGGAAACTGCAAAAAGAGGGGGCTACATTAGAAAGAATTCCTCTCAGGGATAATTAGATGTTTATTCCAGTTTTAGTCTGAGTGACAGGATTATGGTCCCCTTCCCATCTGTAATCCAGGGAGAATAATGTCTGCCATATACATTTTAATGGCTACAACATCTGTAAAATACGTTGCACCTTTGAGCTCTTCAGATGAAAGATGCTATGTGAGGGCAAAGAATTACTGTTATTATTTTTGTCTCTTGTCTTCCCAATTGCTAGGAGTCCTCCGGGTGACATTTATGAGAGCCCTCCAGCCAGCCAGCTGCTCCATAACATGAGCGCNGTGATATTTTAAATCCTTCAGGTGGTTCTGATTGGATACAGAACAAGAGACTCTTGGATGTTAATTGTTTGTCCTGAAGGAAGTGGAAGTAGTCACAGCATCTGTCCAGAACTCAGGGATCAAGGCTTTTCCTAAAGTCGACTTCAAGGGGTTGACCTCACAGCNGTGGCATGCTTGANGCCTCTTGTTTTCCCATTGCTTTTGAACATCCTCGGATGTCCGGATCTCAGGCACTCATTCTCCTCCTGCCGTTTGTGATTTATGACTTTGCATTTAGATTCAACCAACACAAGTGAGGTACCGATTCTGTGGGTACTTGGTAGAGGGGGGTATTTCCAGGACCTTGATATACATTATCTTCTCAATTTTTGTTTTATTTTATTTTTCAATAACTTCTTTTTCTTATTAAACAATGGCATATAGTCACTTGTTTTATATTTTATTTTGGGTGCATGTGTGTGTTTCAGTGTGTGGGTATGCCATGGCACATTCATAGAGGTCAGAGGACAACTAGTAGGAGTTGGTTCTCTACCTCTGCCATCTGGGTCGCCCTTCCACCATGTGGATCCAGGTTAAAGGAACTCAGGCTATAGCGCTCGGCAGCAGGCACCTTTACGTATTGAGCCATCTCACTGGCCCCACATGTTTTTTGTTTTTAATTTTAACTTGGAAGCTNCAAGAAGGTTTTCTGGATTTGGGAAAAAAACCACATACATTTAGAAATCTCAGTATTTTAAACAATCACTGTGATTGATGACTGAGATTACTTTTTCTCCGGATTTCTCTCTTTTACTGTGTGTGCATAGCTATACAGCGTCCTTCAACTCAGTCTTTTTGTAAATTCTTAACCTTTCTGCACAAATGTAACTGAACAGAGTGGCTGGCTGGCTGGCTGGTCTGTCCTCTGGAGGGGCCACAGGCCTTCACACTTTGCCTCACCTTACTCCCAAACTGTTTGTTCCTGAGGTGAGTACAATTACAGAGGTATTATTTAGGAGATGTTTACTTTGGATCTCTTGCTGCTTTCTTGGTCCTGAAGAGACAGGATCATCTTACTGATGCTGCAGATGAGGGAGAGACCCAGAAGGATGNAGTTGCTGTGGCCCAGGTTCAGACATTCACAAGGTGAAGGAACAGAACCCCAGTCTAAAGCAGCATCCTGCCTCCGTCTCTCCTACAGCCCACATCTCTTTTATTTACCTATTTCATATTCAGATTGTATGCTGAACACATTCTCCTCATAGCCTACTCCCCCTACCTCGTCCTCCCATTTGTTCCTTTGACCTTCTAGACAATTCCATCCTACTTTCACTTCATATATACATACATCATTGCATGTGACCATATAAAATCTAGGAGCCACCAATGATGATAAATTTACTATATTTGGAGTTTTTTTTTTTAGCCATGTCCAATGTATTGACTCACTGAACAACATCAACTACTGAGTTTCTGGATGATTTTATTGTATTCCACGTTGGTGATTCAGATAGAGAAGAATTGGNGATAAGGATCCCTTAAATAAAAGCAAGTGGACTGTAGGGATTTNTAAAATGATGGNATCATCACCCTTTGCTAAACACTTGCATTCACCCATCATGCCTTGCGCTTTTTGTGTGGAAAGCACTCTGTGTGCTCCTCTTTTCTCCCCAGACTCTCATGCTTATCTAACAAGCGTCAGGCTGGAAATACTGTCCCTACCTGAATCACTATCAAGCTGAGGCCTAGAGAAAGCCAGTGACTCCTTAGGAGCCCTTGAAAGCACACGAACGAGTTCTTCCACTGTGTCCNGTAGCAGAAATGCACAGACCATATATATCATATACTGTATGGTTAGTGNAACTGACCGGCCTTCTTCTCACTGCACCGTGATAATTGTCTGGCTCTTGAATCTGAGTTTTCCATCATTTTGTGTTTATGGCGCTAAACTGAAAGATTCTTTTCCTCACTCAGAACTCAGGTGCCTGGGGGAAATGGAAGTCAAAGAAAACAGCATCAAACCCCCTCCCTGGGGGACCTATGGCAAGGTTTCACTCATAGGATCCCAATGATTCTCCCAACAATCCTGATAGGTAAGGTCTGTTTGTTTTACTTTCTTCCCTTCTAGCTGTGGGCAGTTTCATACATATGTACAATATATTATCATTATATTCACCCCCATCACCCTCTCTCGTCCCCCTTCCTTTTCTTTTAACCCCTTCTTCTTCCCATCGATTCTCCCAGTGGCTACACCATTGAAGAATTTGACACCTCCTCGTCCTGTGACCATTAACAGTCAGGAACTCCTCAGGAAGTGATGAAATTTCCTGGGCACTTCTTTTATCCATGATGGAATGTAGAAGGGCCCAATCTTGTGCAGATATCCTTAATTTTACTTCTACAAATTACAGTGGTGAAAGGTAAAAGAAGACATAATTTGCCAAAGAATTAGGAAGCTGGGCATCCTAGGGAGGCCACCCTTCAGCATCAATGGCACCACTGTACTTTATTGTGCCTTCACTCCTGAAGTGTCTTTTGATGACTGTGCTTTCCTTAGCCTCAAATAAAAAGTAAATGCAAGATTTTCAAGCCCATTTTCAAAAGAAACCAAAGCAACCCTAGGCTTAGAATCAAGTGGCTACAGTAATTGCTGTGCACTGAATATCTGTGTACACACACACACACACACACAAAAAAAAAAAAAATTCCTGTGTTAAAACCAAATCCTTAATGTGGTGCTAAGAGAAGGAGGAACCTTTGGGAGTTACTGGGTCATGAAAGTGAAGCGCTCATGAGTTGGATCAGTGCCCTTCAAAAGGGCCAATTGGAGCCAGAGTTCATTCCATTGCCAAGTGAGGACACAGCAAAAAGGCATCTNCTATAAACCAGGAAATGGACACTCACAGAAATCTGCCAGCACTTAGATTTTGTCCTTGCAGCCTCCAGAGCCGCAAGAACTAAGTTTCTGTTGCTAAGAAACCACTCAGTTTGTAGTGCTATGTTATAGAACTGCAAGGGAACTTAGGACACTAAGAAAACTAATAACCTGACTTTCAGTTTCAATCTGGTCCCATGTAAATTATTAAGTAGGTGAGAGATAGATAGATAGATAGATAGATAGATAGATAGATAGATAGATAGATAGATAGATAGACAGACAGACAGACAGAAAGAAGGACGGATGGACAGACAGATGGAGCTATAGACAGAATATTGATAGATACACATTCTCACAGTTTGTTTTGAACCAGTTCAGAAATCAACCATGAACAGTAAATCGGCTGGGGTATCGCTGCATATGGACAGCTAAGGACTAGAAGGTGATGGACCATATTCTACAATAAAAGCCTACTCTTTGTAGTCAAGTCAAAGCTCTTTAATTCCTGACTCCTGACGTAACAAGTAGTATAAAACTTTGAGTTCCTACTTCAGCTAAACAAGACCATATAAAGAAAATCAGCCAGAGGGACTGAAGCAGACAAAGAAACAAANGGAGCCAGAAGTTAATTGTTCCACAAAAATCAATTGAATTTCATCTTTGCAAGGAGAGCTAACTTTGCCTGCCTCCTGCTTGCCTTTTCCTTCTGCCTTCTGGTCACTCTTAGTTCTTAGTCCTGTGGCCTGAGTGACAGAGTGACTTGCAACAACCTTTTACCTAATTATCTGATCTAAATGTCATCAAAGCACTCCATCAGCCTTGAACATCACCATCTGGTGTTTGCTTGTGCCCCCGTGCATGCGTGTGTGCATGTGTGCGTGCGTGCGTGCGTGCGTGCGTGTGTGTGTGTGTGTGTGTGTGTGTGTGTGTGTGTGTGTGTATGTGTGTATGAGATGTCATGTCATGCCATGGTGCTTTCTCATCGGGTAAATGCTTTTTCATTGTAGACATCTGCTACCTCTGGGTCTTAACAATCCTTTCACCCACTCCTCTATGATTATATCTGAATTTTGAAGGGGACAATACAGACATCAATTCAGAGCCCTGAAGTCTCTTATTCTCTGCATGTTGACCAGCTTAGGGGGGAGGGTTCTCTGTCTTAAGTGTCGTTGACTGCACCTAGAAGCTTCTCTGGTGAGAGTTGAGAGACGTGAGTCGGGATGGCAGAAACAGACTCACTGAGGCAAGGGAGGAGCAGCTACAGACATTAGTAACAGAAGGACTGACAGACAGGCGAGGTGGGAGGATGCGCAGCATCATGATGTGGAGTTAGCAGGGCTTGTAGTATGCGGTGACCTCCTGAGTGCATCAGGGACACACTGTACTGGCTCTATCCTGGCATCTCTGATCCATCTCACGGCCAAGCCATTGCCTCATTCTGCTTACTTGCTGTCTAAATGTGTTTTCTGCTGTTAAAGTAGCATACCACAGACCTGGAAAAGATAAACAACGGACAGTCACTTGGCTTGTGATTCTGGAGGCTGGGAAGTTCAAGAGCAATGTGTGGGCATTTGATGAGGATCTCCACNCTGTGCTACCGTGTGACAGAAGGACAAACCAGCAAGTAAAAGACAGAGGGCAAGAGGGGCAAGAACTTACGGTAAATTCCCTGCNCAATGGCTAACACATGTCTACAGTGTCCCATTAGTGAGAGAAAAGTCCTTCCCACAAGATTCTGAAACAGGACAGTCAAACCGTCACAGTCCCTATGGTTGCTTTGAAGCCATTGTTTTCCAATTGCGCAGTGTCAATTTACACTCTGGTAAGACTCATCTTCCTACCCTAGCCTCTACGTCCTTCTCCTGGAAGTCTCAACAAGTCTCTTTTGGAGGATGTTCGAACCCAGATTCAGTTCTCAGCTCTGTCTACATTCCGGTCTCAATGAAAGATGACCTCAGAATCCAGGCTGACAATCTCTCTGGGGACAATCTCTGTGGTTCCAACAATTTCTTCTCACTCCTCTTCCCACTCCTGGACCATATTCAAGATATCGACATTGTCCAGAGCATCCTCCCAATCCCTTTAGATTTTTAGCTGTCTATGACCATAATCAGCACGTCCAGACACCCTTGAGCTGTCCAGTTTCCAAGCCCTTCCCATTCACTTCATGTTCTCATGGTATCTTACTTCATTCATTTTTTTTTGAAAAGGTAGACAATAAGTTTGATGCAATACTTTTTTTAATTTTTTTTTTAAAAATTTTAACTTTTTTATGTGCGTTGGCACCAGATCCCTTGGAGCTGGAGTTACAGACAGTTGTGAACTGCCATGTGGGTGCTGGGAATTGAACCTGAGTCCTCTGGAAGAATAGGCATGCTCTTAACTGCTGGGCTATCTCTCCATTCCCCATCAATCTTCACCTCAACCATGTTTTTCTTTAGTTGGTATCTAACTCCATAGAGAAAATGAGACGAGACTTTTGGACACACACACCCTAAGCTTCTAATCTCTATCTAAAAGTCATAAACCTCCATTGGCCAAATGCTCCTTTACCCCATCGGGCTAATTTCTTGATGTCACCCACCCCTGATGCTCCCGCTTCATTGGTTATCCTTTTGTGTCTCCTTATTCTCAGCCTTTCCCTCTCATACAGCTCCTTCCCTATAGACCACCAGTAGGACAGAAAACTTGATGCTTAAGAACATATTCACGTCTGCTTCCTGTTGATGAATCTCAGCCCTCCCTCATTCCCATTCAAAGCAGTGTCTTGCAAAGAATGACCTCAGATTTCTTTCACACTTTAATTTGTGCATGAATCTGAGGCTCTTGTTCAAATGTGACTATGACTCATAAGGAGACTAAGAGAGCTTTTGTCTGTAGGTTTGTTTATTTGTTTGCTTGCTAACTTACTTAAGACATTACCTCTTGTATGCCAGCCTGGCTTCAACATCTATGTGTAGCTGAGGATAACCTTGAACTCATGATCCCCTTGCTCTATCTCCTGAGTGGCTTGCAACACACACTCAGTTTTTGGGATTTGGGTGATCAAAGCCAGAACTTCAGCATGCCAGACAAGCACTCTACCAACAGAGTTACATCCCGGGCTCAAGAGCGGGAATGACTTCTAACAAGCTGCCTTGTAAATCCAGTGGGGAACGTCTCGACACAGCCCAGTTCGANNCACATTTCCTTCAGTCCACTATAATCTGGATCTTCTGTCACCACCACTTCTCCACCATAGCAATGACTTCCTACAAGTCAAACCGAATGGACATGTNCGAAACTTCATAACCTATGGGGCCATAGACATACTGCCATTTGCAACCTGCATTCCCTCTNTCTTAGAGTCCAGTTCTTACANTGGAAATCCCAGTCAAGGTCTGGCAAGGCTGTGTCTTTAAAGAGTCCTTCTTCCTGGTTTGCAAGATGAATGCTGTGTCACATGATCCTCTGTGTCACATGGCCATCCTCAGTGTGTGCCTCTATAGAAAAAAGAAAAAGGATTTCTCCTCTTTCTTCCTCCTCCTTCTCCTCCCCATTCCTGTAAGATCAGGACTCCATCCTTGCCATTCTTAAGACATCATTTGATCTGATTACCATCCCTCCTAGAAGCACTGTTTCCGAATACAGCCACACTGAATTTTAGGATTTCAATATATAAAATTTGGGGTCCAAGCACACAATTCAGTCTGCCGCATCTTCTTTTGCTGTTTTCTTAGAAATCTACACACTCTAGGCTTCTGTCCGGCTCCTTTTCCTCCTTGGCGCTCTCTAAGGACTCTCATTCATACTCCTCACTTCAGTCACCAACCCCATGTCAGTGCAAGTCAAATCTTCATAGCAGCCTTGCAATGTGCATCCAATGCCCTTCAAGGTGCCTTCACCCTCACGAATCTCAAACTCAGCTTTCTTCTTCTTCATCTTCTTTCTTCATCTCGTAACACGTCAGTCACACTAGACAGGCTGAAGCTGTGTCATGAGAAATGCGCTACTGTTGTCCACCCTGCTTCCTCAGCAACCAAGTCTCCGAGATGCCTGGGACCNCTGTTCTTAGACCTTGGGACTTCCTACCAGGGAAGCAAGGAGGCTAAGGGTTTAGACTATGAGCTTGAGTTCCAGTTTCGTTCCATTGCTTCTTCTTTAAACGTACATTTATTTGGGGAGGTGTATGTACAATGGTGCCCCTGTGGAGGTCAAAGGACAACTGGGGAACTGATTTTCTCCTTCCATTGTGTGCTCCCCAGGAATGAAACTCAGGCTGCCAGACCTGGGCTCTATTGCTTCTTGTTTNTTTGTTTTTCATGACAGGGTTTCTCTGTGTACCCTGGCTGTCCTGGAACTCACTCTGGAGACCAGGCTGGCCTCAAGCTCAGAGATCTGCCTGCCTCTGCCTCCTGAGTGTTGGGATTAATGGCATTCACCACCCCTACCTGGCTCCCCTATCACTTCTTAATGATGTGACCTAAGGCAGTATATTCACTGTGGTTAGCATCCCGTGTATAGTAGCAGTAGAACTACAAATTACAAGAATTTCATCATTTTGTTGTTATGAGGAGAACAGAAAATAATTAATATATAAAACTCCTACCTGAGCCCACAGTGCAAATTCCATTATTGCTATCATTACCTGGCATCTATCGCAATTCCTGTGCTAGTTGTTGTCTCTTTTCTTCAGATGCAACTTTTTCAAGGGTAGAGATTTTGTACCAGATCTTTTCATCTTCTGCTCCTAGCCCAATTCAACAAGTAAGTGAATGCAAATTTCTACAGAAGGAATCATGTCAAAGGCTGAGGAGAGGGCTCAGTGCATAAGATTGCTTACTGTGCAAGTATGAAGAACAGAGTCTTTTCTATACCCAATGCCAACATTATAAAAGAAAGCCAGGTATGAAGAAGCATGCCTGTAAACTTGTGGTCAGAACTGGGGACAGAGACAGGTGAGCCCTGGGAGCTCATTGCCCTAGGTCAGTCAGCCTTGCCCAGACAGCAANCTTTAGGTGACAGAGATTGTATCAAGGGAATAAAGCAGAGAGAAACATAGGAAGACACTCAATGTCCTTCCCTAGTGTTCATGGGCACACAAAATGGATGAGTGCATCCACATAGAAAGGAAGAAAGAAAAAAGGGAGATAGGGAAGGAGAAAAGAAAGAAGAACAGAAAGAAAGATTGATTGATTGACCATCTATGAACTCTTCTACCTGGAGACAAATTACTAGGGAGGAGTCTATAATGTTACTGGCTGTGAAGCATCTAGCCAGCCAATCAAACCATATACCAGATCCTGATGCTACCTGGCAATCCAACATAGGGGCCTGGCATGGTGGTACCACCTTTAATTCTAGCACACAGGAGGCAGAGGCAGGTAGATCTCTGTGAGTTCAAGGCCAGGCTGGTCNACAAAGTGAGTTCCAGGACAGCCAGGGCTACACAGAGAAATCCTAGAGGGAGAAAATTCCAACATGGATCCTCTAGCCCTTTGGTGCTTATAGTCTTCTAGAAACATCTTTAAATTGTCTTTAGGAATCCCAAAACATATGGGTATTTATATGTTTCTATGTCCCCAACATCTTGTAAAATCCTTACAAAACACTTCTGAGTCTTCTTTATGCCCTTTATTTTAAATTCATTTATCCCAAACCATCACCTCTATTTTTTGTTGGCTTTTTTTCTTTAGACAAAGAGTGCCAATTTGTTTTTCTTTATAATATTTTCACTTCTTTGAAAATTCTATGCATTTACACATTGCATTTCAGTAGCTTTGTATCCTTTAACCTTGAAATAATTTTTTTCTATCTTTTATTTGTGTGGATGTGTGGGTATAATGCATGTGTGCATGCATGTTCGTGTGTGTGANTGTGGGCCATGTACATGCCACAGCATGCATGTGGTGATCAGAAAGCAACCTCTGATTCTCTGTTCTCACCTTCCACCCTGTTTAAGACAGGCTCTCTTGTTCTNTGTTGCATAGATCAGGCTAGCAGGGCCCAGTCACTTCTGGGGATTCTGCCTCCACTCTCCTCTTACTGTAAGGAGTGCTNCCATNGCAGATTTACAGCACCATGTCTGGCACTACATATGTCTGAACTCAGACCCTCATGACGTGCTCTAANCACTGCCATCTCCAAGTCCAAGTAATTTTTTAATATAAGCACACAAACACGGTAATACCTCCAAAATAGAATGTTTCCTAACACCATTTAATATCTAATAGGTTCACTTTACCCATTTTTATCCAAAGAAAAAGGTTTCCTTATATTATATTTCCTTGAATAANGGCCAAATCAAGTTTCACACATTTTAATTCATTATTCTGATGCTGTTTCTTATCAGTAGTTAAAGCAGTCTTTCTCCATGTTGCTCATTTGTTAAAGAAACTGGATTTCTTTATTCTATAANAGTCTTGACATTTTGTGTTTTGGGTGTTGTCTAACCTATCCTGTTGCCCTTGAATTACCTATAAGCACGTGCTTCAGTCTAGATTATGTTAAGAACAAAGACTAGGCCTGGCAGCTCAGGCTTGTCTTCCCAGCTACTGGAGAAACTGAGGCAAGAAAACCGTAAGTTCAAGGCTTGCCTAGGTTGCTGAGCAAGATCAGTTGGGCAACTTAGCAAGAACATGCTTCAAAATAGTCATTTTAAGGAANAAAAGTGTTGGAACGTGACTCCAGAGTGGAGTGCTAACATGCATAAGGCNCTGGGTTCACTTGTCAGCATTGAAGAAACAAAAGGATGTAGGAATGATGAGCAAACTTATTCTACAGAGGCTAAAGGTCAGTCTGCCTAGGTTCTATGAATGCTGGAAGCAGACATAAGACTCTGGGGTCCCTGGTAGAGGAGAGCTATTACAGCATGTGCTATGAGTCATAACGCAATTGCTTGAGGGTGACAGGAAAAGGTAAGCTTAGAAGATGATGGTTCAAATGNGCAGTAAGATTTAAGATTTGGAGCTAGAACAGTGAACACTAACATGCCGGGCTGGCTAAATTTTATGTCAACTCAAGCTAGAGTTGCTTTGGAAGTGGGAACCAGAATTGAGAAAATGTTCTCACCAGACTGGCCTGTGGGCAAGCCTGTGGTACATTTTCTTGATTGGTTAATATGGGAGAGCCCAACCCATGGTGGGTGGGGATACCTCTGATCAGGTGGTCCTGGGGTGCATAAGAAAGCCACCTGAGCAAACAGTGGGAAACAAGTCAATAAACAGCACNACTCCATGGCCTCTGATTCAGTTCCTGCCCCCAGGTTCCCATTCTGAGTTCCTGTCCTGACTTCCCTCAGTGATGGACTATAAGATTTAAGATGAAATAAACCCTTTCCTCTCCACATTTGCTTTTGGTCATGATATTTTTATCACAGTAATAAAGACCCTAACTTTGTCACTCTTCACTAGCTATTATTATACCTCAGTGCATAATGGCATTCATGCTATAACATGAACTCTTAATAAATAATTAATAAATAGCAATAAATCTTATTAATAAATACTAAATCTATTAATGGAATATCTATTACACATTCTGAGCATCTTATATATTACATTACTTAGTTCTTGTTTTTTTTGGTTTTTCGAGACAGGGTTTCTCTGTGTAGCTTTGCGCCTTTCCTGGAACTCACTTGGTAGCCCGGGCTGGCCTCGAACTCACAAAGATCCGCCTGCCTCTGCCTCCCGAGTGCTGGGATTAAAGGCGTGCGCCACCACCGCCCAGCTACTTAGTTCTTTTAACAACCGTGTATCTTAGGTACTAGTGCCTTAGTTCTTCCCTATGTCTATCATGAGAAAGCACAAAAGAGTAACTTGCCTGAAATCAAGTCAGTAGCAGAGCCAGAATTATGATGTAGGTGCCAATGGCATGCAGGCACTCACTGTGCCACAGGGCCATGCAGGAGTGTTGAATACATGCATGCATTTGTGTCTTGCTGTTGCAATGAAATACCTGGCAAAAGCACTTTAAGGAAGGGTTAATTTTGATTCACAGTTNAAAGGTACAGGCCTTGAAGGGAAGTCATGGTGGTAAGAGTGTGAAGCAGAGAGCCTCATTGCACCCACACTCGGGNAGCAGAGGGCAATNGACACCAGTACTCGGATTGTCCTCTTCTTTTTATTCAGCTAGGGACACCAGCCCATGGAGGTGCTGTTCACAGTTAAGATCACTCTAATCAGTGCAATACAGATAATTCCTCACAGGCATGCTCAGAGGTTAATCTAACCTTGATAATCCCTCACAGGTGTTCTAGGTAGGTGATTCCAGATACTGTCAAGTTGGCGATCAATATTAAGCATCACAACGCCTGCATGAATGAATGGGTTGTCTCCTTTTCTTGGACCATGACTGTTGCATTTAAGAGATTTAACAGACAGAGCAAGAGATATGATAGCTGCTTCTTTTCCTTGATGGTTAGAACTGGAATGACCATAACCTATTCCAACGCCTTGTTAAAATTTTTTCACAAATAAGAAAGTTCATGTCAAAAATGATATGAGCCAAAGTGACAGGCCCAAGTTATATGGTTAATTGGTTACTCTGAGTCGGTGGGGAGGGTAGGATGTAAGTAGCAAAGTACAATGCTTAGATGAGAACCTGGGACAGACCTTTGATGTTGATGATGAAGTGTTGGAAAACAAATATGGCTTTGCTGTTTCCTTTGAAAATAGATTATTCCAATTTAACTGCAAAGCACATCTGGACTTCAGAGAAAGGAAGATGCCTTCAGTGCAAACGTCTCTTGCCTCGCTGCAGTTTGCCCTCTCCTGAAGGTGGTCAGTGTGTGAAAGCAAGGTCCCCCAGCCCAGTCCTTAGACAGACCACTTCACTGGGTTTGGTGGACCTGACTTCCTGGTCTGAAGGAGGAGTAAGGAACAAACNCTCAGGGAGCAGCCATTAGTCACCCCGACCCACCCATGAGCACGAGCGCTCACAGTGAGAGCCAGATGCCCCTCCTCTGTGGACCCAAATGTAAAACACATGTACTTCACATTCCCAGGCTGTATTCAAGAGCGTTACAGGGCAGAGGCCATTTTNGGAGACTAAAGACCTCAGTTGCCTTTGCATTTGGGCTGCCTGCCAGTTCCTTTTCTGTTTGCCCCTCCTCCTCTGCTACTTAGGACTACCTGTCGCACACAAGGCAGATTTTATTTCCTGGCAGAACACACATAAAATACGTACTGTCTGCTTTGTTCCTACAGTCATTGGACATATGTTTTTTTATGCACTAACCATGTGAGTCCCTGTGTTGGGTGAAGGACATCTTAATAATGACCAAACAGATGTCACTTGTCTTTGGGAAGGGAGAAAAGATGAGACTTGAACAAACAAGCCAGAATCAAAGCATAAATTGTATTAAGTCCTATGAAAGAAAGAAAANGGGTGGAATGAAATAGCTTAATAGATGAAATCTAGTACACATCAAGTTCTAAGAAGAAGCCACTTTGAAATTTATCCCCAGAACAAAACTAGTGATCTAACAAAGAGAAGAGTGACAGAAATATATAAGAAAATTCTGTATGAGAATCATTAAGCTTTGTTGCCAACAAATGATAAGTAATAACAAAAAATAAGAGCTAATGAATAAGCGAGGGACAAGTGACACAGCACTTATATCCCATTGGATTATATTATAGGAAGCAGTTAGGCATTGGTTACCTTGTCATTGCTATGACAGATAACTGACCAAAGTGTGTTAAGGAAGTAAGGGTCAGCTCTGGCCTCCAGTGTGAGAGGCTCATTAGCTCAACGTGGGGCAGACACAGCAGTAGGCATGCGAAGGCATCGCNGTGGGAGTAGGAAGCCAGATGGTTACCCTGCATCTATAGGAAGGAAGCAGACAATGTACAGGAAGTAGGGCCAGGTTATAGAGACCCAATACGCCAGCCCCCAGTGACCCACTCCCGCCATAAGGCTCCACAGCTTGAAGATTTCACCACCTTCCCAAAAGGCACCGCCAGCTGTGGACCAGGGATTCAAATACACAAGCTTATGGGAGGACATTTGATATTCAAACCTCAGCAGCTCTCACTCAGCTATCACCCACGTGTCAAGCCCTGGGCTGGGTACTCAAGGGTAAGCTTGAAAGTGGGGAGTCTCTTGAGTGGCATGGTGGCACCGGGTCACCTCTGTAGCTTCACCAGTCCTTCCCAAATCAATAGCTCCTCCCAGGAGACTGCATTGAACAGGGAAATGGGCAGAAACAAACAAGGATGCTGATTCCATGTAAAATCCAACAGCAGCGTGTAATTTCATCTCATCACTCACCNTAGGAAAATAATAACAAAACAGCTCCTTATAAAGTCCTGATTTGCAATACTAGGGGAGCATGTAACCTGAAATATTAAAATGCAATTATTAAATAACAAACTTCATTCAGCCACAGACATTAATTGATGTCACTACTCCAAAGCATACAACATGATTAAATTGGCCATGGCTGGCTAACATGGTATTTTCAAATGTCCACACAAGGAATTTTGTAAAGACACATCAGACAGTTATTGGAGGGGACATTTGGTGATTAGTCTGTCTGGGATGAACCTCCTCCATTTATCTCCTGCAAATATCACCTGCCATGTTTGGGGTGAATCTGTATCTGCCCCCTGTATTTCCTACTGTGTTTATTAGAATTGAAGGATTCTCAGCCATCCTTCCGGAATCCCTTCCCTGGCCACAATAATTGTCTCTCAGAGGAGCCTACGGGCTAAGTGGAGTTAGTTCCAGTTCTTCAGGGTCCTTGCTCCAGCTCTCTTTCTAGGAGTTGGGCAAGCTACCAAAAGAAACCCATTGATTGGGCTCTGATGGTGCAACCATTGCCAGCAACAGACTCCCTTCCTTGTGAAGGGCAATGTGGGTAAGACAGATTCCCAAGAGCCACTAGTGGGAGGGGGACAATTGCTTGTCATGGAGAACACTTTTCTAGGGAGNGTGTGAGAGTCTGTGGTTCCTTGGAGTAGCCCCGGTTGCTGTCTGTCTATAGTGGATGGATGAGTTTTACAATTCAGGCATTCGTCCACCAACCAACACCACTGATAAAAGTTCCCCCATTTTATACAGATTGCAAATGAACTCTATCTCTGGAAACCCATGGACTCTGATGAAAAAAACACAAGTCATCATTCTCTATGACAGCCCATGCACTNTGCTACGCCCTTTTCTACTCATGTAGTTATGAATTACAAAGCACACGGCTCCTGCCCTTACCAGCCACAACATGGAAATAAGAGACGCGCCTCCCTTTCTAAACCACTGGAAACATTTCGGGAGGCCTCTTTAAGGGGAAAACGAAAATACTTCAGAGTATAATGAAAAGAGAGTGCAATTGCTTTAGGAGATCAAAGGTGTCTCATAAGGTCAAGAACGGTATCACTTGACCTGCATGGTCAAAGAGGAAGATAACTTTGCCAAGCATTCTGAGTAGAGAGAAAATAACTCATAAAACATAGAGGTATGGATTGGAAAGATGGTTCACTCAGTAAAGGGCTGGCTATGCAGGCATGAGGACCTGTGTTTGGCTCCCTAGTATCCATGTTAAATAAAT
>LZPO01035014.1:19711-38553 GCA_001675575.1 Neotoma lepida | reverse complement strand
AAAAAACCAAAAGAATAAAAAATAAATAAACAAAAATAGTATGGAAAGAAACCAGTAAAAGGTGGATTTTAGTAAACATTTTGCCATCGGCAGATACACAAATGATGAATAAGCATGTGGAAAGATGTAGAATATCATTAGTCTTGAAAAAATGCATACTTAAACCCCAAAGAAAACCCACTGCGTCAGCCATGATCAAAAAGACTTAGAACAGCAAGTGTAAGTGAAGGTGGGGGAAACGGGAACACTTACACATTGCTGATGAAAAACGAAAACAGGAGAAGTCTTTACAAAGTTAAACAGGGTGACTGTATGAACCAGCGACTTCACTAGCAGATATTGTCTTACAGGAAATGAAAATACAGGCTCTCAGAAAAACTTGTGCTTAGATTTTCATAGCAGCAATATCTAATGATGCTAACGCCTTGGGGAATACAAATGCCTCTCAGCTGGGGAATGGAAAAAGGAAGTATACATAAAAGTAAATACAATAAAAAGTAACAAATGACAGGTCTAGACAACAGCATGGGTGAATCTGAAAACATTATGCTAAGCGAAAGAAAGCAGACACTACACTAATCAAAGCTAAATGTGTATGAAATGTCTAGGAAAGGCAGAATTATAGAGACAGAAAGCAGAGCCATGGTCATCCAGGATGGAGGCACAAGTGGAACCCAACATAAGCAAGAGTGGGAATACTGGATGGGGTGAGAGATAGGAAGTAGTGTTGAATAAGGGGATGACATAGTGAGTAGTTATCAAAGCTTGTTGAATGGTCCACTCACGATGTGTGAACAGCAAAGTTACTTATGACATGTGAACTGTATTAAATTATTTAGCCATGAAAGAGAAAAGGTGTCAGAGATGTTTAGAAGAAAAGAAAATTTCAGAGATGCTTGTGTGTGTGTGGATGGAACCAGAAATAGGATAGGCCATGCCCATGAAGGGTTTACGTATTGCTCTTTAGAATTGGGTCATCCCTTCTACACACTTGGCTGCGTACACACAGCACACATGAACACACACTCTAGTGGGGCTTCCCTGCTTAAAAGCATTACATAGGTAGCTAGCATGAGAACGGAATTGGGGCTCAAGGCAAATACGAAAAGCAATAGCACTTCTCTAAAACTTTATGTACATATACAGGATACATGTATGTATCTGAGTGACAGTGTGTGTGTCTAAAAGTCTCTATATAGAAATACACAGTGAGCAAGATGGAAACAATCATCTGAACTCACCGTTGTTGTTGTTGTTGTTGTTGTTGTTGTTGTTGTTGTTGTTGTTAAAAAAATGGAGGCTGGGGGGGTGGCCACTGAAGACTCACAGAGTGCTCAATCTCAGAAGCCTGGAAGCCATTGTGCTCCTAATTTGGACTTGAAGTGTCCCTCTAAAGGAATTACCATGTCAGCTGAGATGGTGATGGTAAGAAAGAAGCAGGGATACCAAAATCAAGAAGGAAAGCATTCCATGGCGAGAGATGAGCTAGTGCAAAGGCCTTACAGCTGGATCAAGCTCAGAGACTAGAGAAACAGTAGACCATGCCATTGCAACTAAAGCTTGACACACTTGACATGAATATTGAGGAGGGAGTCAACCATACTGGGCTTTCAGACATTGGTATGGTTTAGGGACTTTATTCTCAATGCAACAACAACAACAAACTAATGGAGTGGAGAGATATGGTTGGCGTTGGGTTTTTACAAATCCACTTTGAGTGCTCTGAGGAAGGCAAGCATGACACAAAGGAGAAGAGCTAAGGGGATACTGCAGAAGACCAGGTGTAAGAGTACAGCCAGAGCACAGATGTACTTAGAAAAGTTGAATGGCAAAGTGCAGGAACATGTAGGTACTTGGGATATAGACGGTGTTCTATAAATGCTAGTGATGATGGCACATCAAACGTTCATCTACCAATTGTGTTATCAACTAGGTAGTTGGTGTTTGAAGATACCTGCCAACCTCATCTTAAGCCATTTGAATGCACCAGCAGGTATGATGGGCAGTTTCCAGTTGGGCAACTTGTTATCTTTAATACCATCATGGTGGTTTCTGTTTGATGATTTCTCTGGCATCATAACATAGCCAGAGACTATCAATAGTCAACAGGGGATGCTGGTTATGGGTGAACCTACTGGNCACCCTTCTGTTGGGCAGCATATTTCTGAGGCATGCTGTAAGCACATCAGTCTCTAGTGTAACTGAGCCTCAGTGGTTCACAGGGACATGCAACCCTGACTCCCCTTTCCTGTCTTCCATGCCTTTCTTCATATCTGTTTTCTGAGATCACAACTGTTGCCTTTGACCGCTTCCTTCATTTCTTCACATTTGCTTTCTGGGAGGGATCACTAGGACCTGATCCATGTCTTTGTATCCATCTGTTTGGATACNAACAGATCCCAAAGAAGGCAAATCATCTGTGTGTTTTTGGGTAACCTCAGCAGACCGCCTTAGCTTGGGTAATTGGAGAGGCAACTTCCATGATTATAAATCCTACTTATTTGGTCCATATATCACACAGGTCTAATCTAAGTTTGTAAAGGCTTTGGAAACCAGGACATGTCTGACATGTTCAGGCATAGCAGATGGTGTTTTCTGAAGACAGTTACGTCATTGTCTCTCATCTCCCATACAGCCTTATGCAGCACCTTACCAACTACCATCTTGAATGGAATCTTGCTCCCTCCCTGGAATTCATGCAGGCTCTGTAACGGCTTAATCAGTAGACATAATAAGGAGTGACTTGGTCCCCATTATAGATGAAGAATTAACTAGCCTGGCAGTGTCCTCTTCCTGTCTTTAAGAAGACAGGTGGGGAAGAAGCGGCTGTTCTGAGACTTCCATGCAGTGTGAAACTTCAAGCACACAGAAACCATGTAAAGAGAAAAATGGCATCAGAGTGCGGGAAGAGGCCCCTGCTGAAGCAGATTCTCCAGGCCCTGCTGTCCCAGCTAAGCCAATCTAGCAGTGACAAGCTGTCCCCTGAGCCCTCCATGAGTCCCGACCCCCCCCCAAAGCCATGCAAAAAATAAATGGCTGTTTTAGGGGGCCTCAGAGTTGAGGCAGCCGGTCATACAATCGAAAATGGTAATGGAAATTTTAAAGTAATAATTGAAAAATCAAAAAATTAAAAATTCATGAAATGCTATTTCCGAGGATTAGTTGGACTTCAGGAGAAGGTTGTAGATATGATTTCAGAAAATGTGATGAAGCTCCTTTTAGGGAAACAGAAACAATAAAAGCAGAATGCTATTTGAAGTCTCACTTTTTTCATTAGCTGCAGAGTAATGAAAACCAGCCACCCTGAATATCCAATTTCCCCCAATACTTTAATTCTTTTCTTAGGCTGGAAGTTTTAACAATTCATTCTCTACTACAACTTGAAAAACATACATAATGATTTTTTGTTTCTGGGCAGCAGACTTCGAAGGTGAAGCTTTAATCACACCCTGAGTCTTATAATCACTGCTGGTTTTCAACTAAAGTATTACAAATTGGGCTTCAGTTCAATTCAAATTGCATGGGGCAAATCCCTCCCCTTGGTTATTACGGGCAACTCCCATTGAAGTCATTAGGACTTGTACATGTGTAACTGAGGAGATAATGTGGCCATATGGGCTCTTGTACCCATGTGTCTCTGTGTGGTGCAGGCGCAGAGGCTGGGCTGCACGGGGGAACCATCTCGGGCAATTTGGACTACGTTGTCCCTTTGTCATATTGCATTCATGTCAATATGATGAAAAGAAAATGCAAATCCAAGGAGAAGCGGCAATTCTTTCCATGATTTTCAGCATCCTGGTGGTTCCTGGGAGCTCTGACTGCTGGGATTACAGTCACTGCTCAAATGGTAACCTTAAGCAGGTCCCCGGTGTACCTTCCTCAGCACCCTCTCCTTGAGAGACCCTGCTCCTTCTCCAGCTGGGTGGACGAGCTCTTCTTCCTGGCAAAGTGTTCACATTTGGTGAAACAAATGATTGGTGCACACGCAGCCNAAACCACTCACTGAACATCCTGGGGGAGAGGGGAAAGTTAATTTCCCTTGTCCGTGTGACTGGATTTAGGAGACAGGCCTCTGAGTGTCTTTGAAGGCATTTCCAAGGAGGCTTACCTAAAGAAGTAAGACTCACCCTAAACCTGGGTAGCACTGTTCCGTGGGCTCAGGGGAGGAAATAGGAAAACCTGACAAGCACCAGGATTCATCTCTTTCACCCCCTAATCTCCAGAGTTGTGAGAAAGCAGGCTCACACTCTTGTTGCTGTAACCTTCCCTGCCATAATGGGCTGTACCCTCAAATTGTGAACCAAAACAAACCCTTTTCCCTTAAGTCGCTTCTTGTCCAGTATTTGGTCGCAACAACAAGAAAATTAACTAGTACAATGGTAGATACTCTATGCTCATTCAATAGCCTATCAGCACTTAGAAGCATCTAAAATGGTGTTACTTGGTTTTTAACTTGCTTCAGATCATCAGCAGGTTTATTCAGAGACGGAGTGCTAGGTCTCACCTCTACCATTTCTCATACAGTGGGGCTGGAAAGGATGTCTAAGAAGTCACAAATCTACCAAGTCTGTGTGAAATGCTAAGGCTACTGGTCCAGATATCACATATGGAGAATATTCACCTAGAATGATAATATCATATAAGATATGGGCTTGAATGTACAAAACATAAATGCTAGCAGGGCAGATAAGATGGTGAAGAGCCAATTTGTGATCACATAAACATTATCACAGAGAAAATACAGGTATCCTGGTGGTCCACGGGTTGGTTTAGATAAAAGTGGAGAGACTGTATAGCATTTAGTGATCAAAGAAGCCACCTGGAGCACTGGTTGTTTCCCTCTGCTAGAATCCCCTTTATTCTTTTGGTATCAAAGAGATGGGTTTCCATTCTGGAACTGACTATCCCTGACCTAACATAGCTTTGTCAGCATCTGCAGTTGGGTAAACATATGACCCAGGCTGGCCAACCACACTTCTTTCCTTGGGATTGACAATGCACTAGGAGGGGGAGTATTTCTCTTTCTGAGAGGCCAAGAAATAATTATCAGGGCTGCCTGGAGCTTCTGCCAATCATCCTTTCTACCATGTGTGCAGAGTGAGGCTGAGAGGGAAACCACGTCTGATTATATTTTGCAAGAATGACCACAAGAATGTCTCTCATCCACATACTCTTCTTTGACATGCCTCCTGTGAAGGTGGGGTCTCCATTCCCTCTCCTTGAATTTGTGAGACGGCAGAAGTAGCGTTGTGTGATGTCTTATACTAGGTTATAAAAGGTAGTACAGCCTTTACCTGATGGTTTCAAGATTCCTACTCATGGGAACCACTCATATTGTAGGAAGCCCAAGCAGCTACATGGAACTTATAAGGGTAAGTAGTCTATCCAATAAATCACTAACATCAATTGTCATTCACAGAAGCAAATGATCTTCCCAGGCTTCAGTCATCACTAAATTTCAAGTCTTTACAGATGAAGTGTCAGACATCTAACAAAGCGGTGCAATCCTCCTGACTCACAGAATACCATGAACACCATGGATAGTTCATGATGATGCTATAGAGGGAATTTGGACTGCCCACATGTTAAAGCCTTGGAATCCAGCTTGTTGCTATTGAGAAACTTGAAGAAGTAGTGGGTGGTACTCAGGTATGTCCATTAGGGATCTCTCTCTCTCTCTATCTCTATCTCTATCTCTCTTTCTCTCTGTCTGTCTGTCTGTCTCTATCTCTCTCTGTCTCTCTCTATCTCTCTCTCCCTCTCTCCTTCTTCCATCCAGATCCATTTCCTAAGAATAAGTCCTATCACATGGAGGCCTTGTGTCGCAGGGAGACTGTTGAGTAACTAATCACACTAGATAAGAACTAATCACACTACAATAAGAAAGTTCCTAAGGAAAATCCACCAAAAGGTGGGGGCAGGGGTTTCCAAAAAAGAAAAAATTGTGAAGTAAAAGGATTAAAGCAAGGAACTTATTTCTAGAATATCTTCTAAAAGCAGAATTTTGACAATTTCTTGGCTATCCTATAGCTTTTGAGGAGTAATTATTTCCCATGGAGTAGTGTTTTCCACCCTCTTTCCCTTTTTCTCCAGGGTTTTTTTTTAAGCCTTCCAAAAAACTAGTCATTTTTTCCCTTTTTGTGCATGATTACTCTCGATCATATCAACTACGGAAACAACACGTCCAAAGAAGAGAAAAAGAAGTTTTTCTCTGTTTAGGCTTTTGGTGTCTCACTGTGGCATTCTCATACAGGTGTCCTCAGAAACCAGCAAGCAAAGGAATGATTTTGAAAGTGTANACATGAAAATAGAAGTCTTACAGTAATCATTTCCCCTGTATTCTGGAAAGCACAGTTAAGTCAGTCTTTTTAAACATGCTGTGTTAATTACTGTGATTAGCCAAAAAAGAAAAAAAAAAAAAAGAAAAACGCTTTCTTACACAGTAAGTCAGTGAGAGGGAACGGGGTGGTTCTCGCATGAAAGAGGAAATATAATGGTAAACTTGAACTTCCATCAGCAGGTATATTACTTTGGACAAATCTCTTAACTTCTGGGAGAAAAAAAAACTTCCTTCATCTATGAAATCCTTCATCCCACACCGTGAATGCTAAGAGTCCCAACACAAGCAATAACAAAATTCTTCACCAACCCTTAGTCTTTTACACTGGAAACTCTTATTCAAGTTCAAGTTACACGGGGAAAGTCAAACATATTTACATTAGATGACCTTAACATATCCCATGACTAACCTTCATCAAAGGGAGAAGTGTTTAATGTAAATATTATTTAGGTTCACATACCTAAAAATCACTCTTAACATAAATCCTAAAAGAAGTATTGGGAAGCATGGCTTCATGAAATCCTCACATCAGAAGCCCCTGGCCCAGGAATGGAGGCTGTTTTTGACCTTTTTAAAAATGTAAATTGAATTTTTAGCTGACATATCAAAACAGAATTTAGTATATGCTTATGGGACAATACATGATATTTCAATAAATGCATATATAGTATTATTGTTAAGATAGGTTAAACATACTTATTTTCTCAAATCTGCATAGCTCTTTATAGCAGTGGTTCTGAACCTGGGGGTCATGACCCCTTAGCGGTTGCATGTCAGATATTTACATTACAATTCAGAACAGCAGGAAAATTACAGTTATGAAGTAGCAATGAAAATAGTTTATGGTTGTGGGTCACCACAGCATGAGGGGACTGTATTAAATGGTCACAGCCTTAGGAAGGTTGATAACAACCATTGCTTTATAGCAAAAGCATTCAAACATCCTTCTTCCTTTTTGAAGTGTATGGTCACCCCAATGGAATATACCAGAACGTTTTGCTATTGTTTTCATCCATTCTTTATCCATTTATCAGTTTCTAGGCAGCCAACCTGCCAAAGTCGGTTCTTCCCTTTTTCCATGTAAGAAGGAGAGAAACCCAGGGACTGAACTCGGGTCATCAGGCTTGGCAGCAACTTACTTTACCTGCTAAGCCATCTTGCTAGCCACTTAATTTTTGTCATTAATCTGCTTCATGCAAGAAAACCAGAAATTATATTTGTAAGAATATGATATTCATCCAGCAGAGTTTATTAGACTGCCACTCAACAAATTTGGTTCAGTAATTACAGCTCAATTATCTCCAATTCCAACCAAGGGCAAATGACATTTTCTCAGACTTCAGTCTCCTGGTGGCAGGTGCCTTTAACTACTGACTATTCCAAGGGTCTTAGTGATGAATTAGATTAAATCATCCATTATAGATCTACATTTATTTTATCCCTCTTTCTTGAAATATGGTTATCAATATCTTTTTGTACCTTCATTGGCGGTCCTCTGTTTGCCCTGCTTCCTTTAGAGAATGTGGTGTTTGTTATTAGCTTGCTGTATTTTAAATACTTCATTCAGCCTTTAGAATGTGACAAAGGAAAACACAGTGGCTCTGACCCCTCAAAGAATCCATTTCTAAAGAACACCACCATTGCATCAAAGAAGTGTGATGCCTTTGTTTGGATAATTTCTAAGTACAGTGAAGTGGGTTTGGGGCTTTTTTTTTACAAGAAGTCAGAAAACACTGATAGTTATAAACATTGATAGTTATTAAACAAAAGCAGACAGTCAGAGGGTCGATAGTACACGAAAGGAACAATTTCCTCTTTGTGTGTTTTTGTTTATTGCTGACCATGGAATAAATGATTCAATCCCTGTCTGAACTGTAGCAGAGTTGATGCATACTTACTCCCAGAGAGATAAATCTGTACCTTGTTTANCTCTAGGTATAATGTGTCTGTTGAGAATTAAAAATGTGTTGGCACTCTTTGGGGAGAAAACAAAGGAAGAGTGTTTACCCTGACTTTTAGCCTCGTATTTCCTTTTGCCAACTGCCAAGCCGATCGTTCTTCCTCAGCTTCATCTGGCGAAGATAGAAAGCCTCATGTAAATATCTTTCTCCTAAGTTAGCCGCCCGACTCTTTGATTTCTTCCAGCATCCACCAAGCCTCTTCTCTTGACTGATTTCTGGAGAAAGATGCTGCCATACGGCCTTACTTCAATTTATAAAGAGGAGTTTAAAAGTTCCTAACATACTAAAGTCTTCAGAGAAAAGGAGAGGACAAGGCTGGAGTTTTTACTACTGTCTTGTGCAGCAGCTGCTGCTGCTGAAGAAATTTATGACTGCAGTAGTTCCACTGTGTTGAAAGGAATCCATAAAAGGGTCTTAACTTTACATGATGCCAGACACCGGCATTAATCAAAATCACGACAGTTCGTTATCAACAAGGCAAGTGTGTCACCAAGATGCTCTTCAAGTTAAAAATCAGCCATTATCCTCGTGGTCTTCGGTAAACCACTGTTCCTCCATAAGCTGTTATTTCTTAGTTTCTTTAAAAGTTATTTCACTTTTTTAAACGTTCACTTCCAGCACAAAATGCTAAGATTCTGTGACCTGGTAGACGATTTTTACTTCCTATATAGAAACATCAATGTTGGGATCTTAATTCTGGAATCTCTCTTCTCTCTCCATGCAAGGTTGGAGGTGTAAGGAGATCTGATCAGAATTAGTCACTGCCTAAGAACAAAAGAACAGCCAGATGTGTAGCAGGATCTTAAAATGAGACCCTAAAACCAAAGGCAACTCTGAGAATGGTTTAATGCACATACCATATGTATAAGCGTATAACCAAAATTTACCAAGCATTCAAATTAAGCATATACAACTCATTACAAATCTCCTACACAACCATATCTACAAATAAACGATGCATATGTGAGTTTCATTTAGATTACCCTTACTTCCCCCAGCTCGGAATTAGAAACAGTCNATAAGCTCTTTGTTTGGCTCTGCTCCACTTGCCTGAGTCTAGCTTCATTGAACGTCAAGTCTAGTTGGTGAACTCTTTGTGCTCAAGACACAGGCAAAAGCATCACCTTCCGACTTGTTAACAAACATGTCGGTAACAAGGGGTACAGGTCGAAATATAGTAGCCATGTCCTATCATCCATAGTGGGACCACTCATGACATGCAGAATACATACTTGGAAAACATAAGTTATTCTTAGAGCCAATCTACAAAACTATTTCAAAAGCTGGAACTTCAGTAGATGACTGCTAAGCCACACATTTCATGATTCACACCTCAGGCTCTGGTTTTCCTTTTAGTGTTTCCTACACTACTTAGCTCTCAGTCCTGATGGAAAAGGTTACTTAATACCCTCGCAGAAAGCCCAGATGTAGCCTCTGGTGGACAAGAGAAATCCAGGAAGATGGAACCTCCTGGAAGTAAATTCTCNATCAGAAATACTTTCTAACTCCAGGCAATAGGCACTTCTAATTGGGTCATTTAAATCTTCTTACTAAAGAAATTAGTGTAATGAGGGCTGGAAAGATGGCTCAGTGGCTAAAAGCATGGGAGGCTCTTGNGAAGCATCTGGGTTAGTTTCCCAACTCCAGTGTTCGGAAGCTCATGCCACCTATTACCCCAGCTCCAGGAGATTCAACAACCTCTTCTGGCCTCCTTAGCTCCTGCATTCATATGTATATGCCCACAGACACATATTTTTTAAAAGTAAAACAATACATTTTTTGTTTAAAAGTGGTGTAATGAAACCAACAGACATGTTGTACCAGACATGGTCCGCCATACAGCATGGTATGTACTTCCTGAACTTGCTTGGAGTTTCTTACCTTAGGCTCTTGACTTTTCTTACCTTAGGCTCTTGATTTTTTTCTTTTTTCTTTTTTTTTTCTGTCTTGGAAACTCTTTGATGTTGTTTTGCTTTTTTTGTTCATTTGGCTGTTGGTTGGGGTTTGTTGTTGTTATTATTGTTTGATGTTGTTGTGTAGGTTTTAGGTTTTTTTGGTTTTTTGTGGGGGTTTTTTGTGGGTTGTTTTGTTTTGTTTTGTTTTGTTTTTAGTTTTTCAAGACAGGGTTTCTCTGAGTAGCCTTGGCTGTCTTAGAACTTGCTCTGTAGACCAGGCTGGCCTCGAACTCAGAGATCCACTGCCTCTGCCTCCCAAGTGCTGGAATTAAATGCATGCTGCACCACCACCCAAACTGTCTTGGAGTTTTAATCTAACCACAGGCAAATGAAGAAGGGAGGCTGAATAGTCTAGAGCCAGCACCTAGAACTAGTGAGATGGCTTTCTAGGTGAAGGTACCTGCTACTTAAACCTGACAATTTGAACCCATGTGGTAGAAGAAGACCAACTTCCACAAGTTGTTCTCTGATGTCCACACATGTGTGTGACATGTGTATGTACACACACACACACACACACACACACACACACACACACACAAATAGATAAATAAATGTAAAAAAATTAAAATCCGGAGTTAGTGTCTAGTTAGAGGCAAATCTCAAAGCATAAGAGATAATTGGTAGGTAAAGAAATATTTCTACCTTCATACCTCCTAAGTGTTTTCTCCACAGTCTCTCAGAGTGTCCTCCAGACACTGAATCCATTTCCCACAGGAGTAACCTCCATCATTAACATCCCCCCTCCCCTGTCTCCCTTTGCAAGTTCCTTCCCATCCTCCTGAGATCAGCTTCCTAATTAACTCATGTACCCACATCTTTGTTTCAGATTTGCTTTGTGGTAACTTGTGATAAGCCAAGAGCCAGAGTCAAACTCTAATTACGAACTTATCAGAACGGGGTAGAGAATAGAGGACCGATCTGTTTCAGGGACCTAGCTGCTGAGTCAGGACAGAAAAAACTGGCTTATTGGCAGTAAATGCCAGGTACAGAGCTTGCCACGGACACAGCCGTCGTGATAGAGATGGGCTTTCCCAACACTTATTCAAGGAATCAGGGCTGAGAAGTTAGACCTGCCAACTGAAGATTGATGCCCCAAAGTTAAGAAAATTAGTTTTAAGCAGCTGGGACAAGCAGGAATAAGCTAGAAGCAGAAGCTAATTGAAGTGGATGAATTAATAGGCTTTCTGTCTTCATGTCATAAATTAATGACACTTCCAGGGAATCTCAGCCGAANGCAGAATCATGAAACTGGATTTCCCCCAGAAAGCCAAGCTGTACCAGAGAAACTTAGNGCGCCTGATTGTACTTTGTCAGCAAGATGAAGCCAAGCTTTACTAAACATCTCAATTCTCCAATCGGATATGATTCCTTTGACGCTTACAGGGTAGGCCTACAGTCTAGATCTTCCAATTTTCTGAGTAAGGCATTCTGTCAATTTACCAGTAAATAGCTGGTACTGTACTTTAGAANACTCACANATGTCTGTCATCTCCGATGCCTGAGATGGCATCTTATCTGATGATTGTGTTAGATGAGATGGAATGAAATCATCAAAGGCTAATAGCACCCACACCCTTTTTCAAATACCTTCATTTACACAAGACTGTTTAGCGTTCACTGCTGAAACACTACACTTATATTTCTGTTACTGTCAAGTGTAGAAGATGATAAAATAGAAATACTGATTCCACGGGATGAAAACAACACATTGCCTCTCCTGACTGTGTCAGGGGTTTCTTGTCTCGTCCCAAGGCCTGCGTTCTTTCTATTGAGTTTGATGTGCCAGGTCCCAAACTTGGGAATTGCATCAAGACAAATATTTTTTAAATAAAATAAGTATTGTTGGTTTCAAGTATGATTGTCTCAAATATAAACAACTACGCAAATTCAAAACATGTTGGGTGAAATGGTAGAAGGAANACAAAAGAAGAAGCAGGGTAAAAATAGAAGCTGTATACATAAGGGCATGGTGGATGAAGCAGAGAATTTATCCTGGAATTATATGAAGCCGGTGAAAAAGATAGCATTTGGAACACAGCAGTGTGCAATTCTAGTCCGTGCGAGAAGCAATCAGAACGTTTCAAGGGGGCTGAAATGTCTGAAACATGAGGACACGTGTTGGCCCATTCAATACCTTAGAGGAAAGAAAACTATGGGAAAATTTTTTTCCAAGAGTATATGCATGAGCCAAATTCTTCACTCACATACTTGTATATGGGACCCGACTCTGCATGCACTTGGATATTTGTGGCAACTTTGCATTCTGCAGACTTAGAGCTCGTGTGAAACAGGAGTTCGGCATATGGCAAACTTCAGCTCGCGTGGAGACACAGCTTCTGTTAGCATTAAGCCNCTCATTAGTATGCAATGGAACTTTTTAAGAGGAAAACAACATTAATGACTATACGGCATTTGTAAGCTATTTTAAAAGTTGGAATTTAAAGTAAGATTGAAGAGCATAAAGCAATATGGCCATGGTCCCCGATCCCAGCCACCACGTCCCTCTGCTGGAGCATATGATGCAACCAGGCTCATTAAGCATAAACCCAATTTAGCATCCTGGGTTATGTTTCAGGGCTGGTGGGGAAGCAGACACACATGGGAAGATCGGCGGACTCCACTCATAATCTCATCCCATTAGCTAAAAGCTATCTTGCCCTTGCAGATGGGAAGAAACCGCCTGGGTGGGTGGAGCGCTGCTCTCCCCTCACCTCCTAGGTAGTGAGCACTTCTTAGCCATTAGGAAAAGAGATAGATACCCCTTCCCCTACAAAGCAAGTTTGCTTCCTCTCATCAATACACAGCCACGCCCTCCAGACTACAGAACACAGGGAGAAGCTCTAATGTAAAAACCCAGAAGGCTTTGAAAAGAAAGCAGACCACTCCTCAGAATAATTTGGCTGTCCCTGTGTTTTCCACGTCACAATTTCTCAAGTGGGTGGAGTGGTGACACCCATGGTCCCTTTCCTCTTTTTCATGTGTTTCATTGTATTTGATCTTAACCCATAAAAAAGACACACATCTTTGTAGAAGAACGATGGATCTCTCCAGACCTGTTCTCTCTCCCCACCTCAAAAAACAATTGATTTGACAACTGTGGAGTATGCAGCAAGCAACAAACAGAGAAACTTAAACGAAAGAAATTACTTGTAGCCACATGGATTTGGGGTGGTATGGACCACAATGACAATAAATTTTAAAAGTAGAATGAAAACCGAGGAGATCTCTGGCTGCTGTCTTTTTGGGTTGTTTGTTTATTTGTTTGTTCTTAACGACAAAAACAAAAGCATGGGACTTCATGCTTCTGCAGAGACATACCCTACACCAGGNGTAGTGGAGGGAATTGGCACATTTGGCAGAGCCCTGAGCTGGCTGCAGAAAGACAGAGTGTGAAATCAGAACAGAAGTCCAGCTTGAGATACTTAGGGGAGCAGACAGGGAAAAGACAGTTGTCCACTGCACGACAATAAAACCAAACACTCTTCATCTCAGAGACGAAAGAAGGAACGCACGTGCGCTAAGAGCATGGTCGGCAGAACCCCAGAGCCTAAGGGGAAAATTATCGGAGGAGGGAGTGCTAAGCTGCCCCACAAGCCACAGAAAAGCTAGATTATTTACTCAAGAGAGGGAGCTGAAGAGGGTCCACGGAAAAGGCAGTGGGAACAAAGAAACTCAGTCATTGGACATGCCAAGAGAAATAAGTGGTAGCAACAACATTTTAAAACCCCAATTTAGGGGAGAAAGAAGAAAACGATCAGTCTTAGCCAAGAAAAATAACAGTTCCACATAGCTTCAGCCCTTGGATTTTTGCATTCCTACATGCATGTCTGTGGTCTGTGATTCCCAAGTCATTTTGTGAGCGTGAAAACTGACCTCCTCCAACTTCTCACTAAGCCACTTTTCTCCTACTGAAATGTGGATGGGATGTCTACACTCCTGAGGCAGCTGGTGTACTCCGTCTCACAGTGGCAGCTTCCTTCACTGCAAAGACCTGGAGATTCTTGTAGCTCAAAGCCGTTTTCATCATCNTAAATAAGTCTCGTCTTGGGGTTCTTAGGAAAGGAAAGTGGTGGGGAAGACAGGGAAATGACTCTCCGTGTCCTTTCATTAGAACAGAGAAAACCCTGAAACCAAACAGGAGCCCAAAAGGTGTAATTCAACTTCATCTGGAGTTTCATTTCAGTAGGTAATACTAAAGAAGGACTCAGAATCGTTCTTTAATGCTGGATGATAGAGTTATACATTTAGTGTATGAGTGTGTGTGTGTGTGTGTGTGTGTGTGTGTGTGTGTGCATATGTGTTCCAGAGCAGCATGTGGAAACTAGAAGTCAACCCCCTACTCTCATTCTTCATGTACCACCTTGTTTTTTGAGATAGTGTCTCCTGTTGGCCTAAGTTTGTCAAGTAGGCTAGGCTGGTTAGTGAGCCCTAGGGAACCACCTCTCTCCACCTCCCCAGTGCTTCCATGACAAGCACATGCTCCACACTTGACTTTTTTTTAAATATGGCATTGAATTGAGGGATTGAACTCAAGTTTTCACGCTTGCTAGGAGAGCACTTTACTGACCNAGGAGTCACCCCAGCACCCACAGATGATTTTGTCAACTTCTATTCACTTTATTTTTTTAGCAGTTAAAATTTTAAATATAAAGAGTGGCTGGGCATAGTGGCATATTCCTTTAATCTCAAAACTCAGGAGGCAGAAGCAGNTGGNTCTCTGAGGGTTTGAGGCCAGCCTGGTCAACATAGAGAGTTCCAGGACATCCAGGCCTACATGGAAATATCTTGCCCCAAAAAAAATTTTTTAAAGAAAAAATTATTTTTAAACATTAATTGGGAAATGTAGGGGTGCAAAGTTCACAAAGAATGTCTGTGGTCTCAGCCAGCAAGATTTAAGAACTGAAAAAAGAGATTCACAAAATATCAGAATTACCAATAATATCAGAGGCTTTTCAACTGCAGCCACAAATTGCCATCATGTGAGAAGCAGTTTTTAAGAATCCTAGCCTTGAGGTCACACGGTAGCTGGCCAGGGAAATGGTGGCTTCAGGAAAAAGCACAGCTTTGGGCAGGGGCAGAGGCAGCATGGAGGAGNATTTATGACCTGACCACAGCGAGGTGAAGCAAACAGAGAAGAGAGATTCAGGTCTAACGTCCAAAAATCAGAGTAAGCAATTGNCTCATCCTGATTCCGCTTGCTTTAATCTGAAGCCATTTGANGTTCTTCAGATAGATCCTCAAGTGACAGATGAAGAAATAAAAAGGAGGCTTCGGCATCTGCATCCTGACAAAAACGTTGGTGCATCTGGACAAAAACGAAGATAATGCTGACAGAGCATAGAAGGCTTTTGAGGCTGTGGACAAAGCTTGTAAGTTGCTACTAAATCAGGAACAAAAGAAGAGGGCCCTGGATATGATTGACGCAGGAAAAGAAAACGTGGCACACACTGTTAAAGAACAGGAGAAACAGCTAAGGAGGGAAGGGAAGCCTACAAGTGTAGGGGAAGATGTTCCCACATTGTTCCAACATGCAGTCTACAGACCCTGGACCTGTTTGCTGAGCTAGAAATTAAAAGGAAAGAGAGAGAGAAGCCAAAAAATGCACAAAAGGAAAACAACAAGGAGGAGGGGAGATCTAAACACCAGAAAGAGCCAAACAAGAAAGGGAATGGCAGAAAAACTTGGAGAAAAGTCGGGATAGTGGAGTGGACAGGNGGCGACATTTCCAGGCAAGTACAAAGTGGAGGGAGGAGAAAGAGTGGTCCTTCCTGTGGCCACCAAAACTAAGAACAGTGCGAGTGACCAGCAGGACCACTGCAGAACCTTCCCCAGCCGTCTCTTCCTGCTTCAAGGACTCATTCTTTCTCCACTTCCACACCAACGTAGAGCAGTGTTTGCTTTTTAGTCTATTTTGTTCTCAATGCAATTTAATATCAATCAAAGTAATTCTTTGTACACTGAGAGGGGTGGCTTGGTCTAACCTTCGCCATCCTTACCCATGAAACAACGAGGACTGGAAAGTGTCACCACTCCTGCTGCCTTCTCTGCCCACAGCCTATGGCTTAATGTTTTGTATTTCACTGAATTGTGGTGCCTCAGAGGTCATGTGTAGTTTGTGGAAATCCTCTGATTAAATGTCTTGCCTACAGTGGTGTTGCCATAACTCTAGATCAGCCTGGACCACCTTGGGAAGCCTCTTTGCTTGTCTCTGGATATGCCGTCCTTGAAGCCCTAGATCCAATAGGTGAGGCATGTGGACTCCCAGAGCAGTCACTTGACGCCCCAACGTCCTCTGGTGTTTGGCACAATTCTTCTGTTTGACTGACCAATCAGTCAGAGTAGCATAAGGCTCCCAGCTATTTAAACCTGTTCATTTTCCAAAGACTTAGCCATGTTCCAACCAGTCCCATTGTGTCCTTAGTTGTCTGCATTCATTAGTGGCAATATTCTTTTATGTACAATAAATTTTCATACCCAAAAGAAAAAAAAGAATACTAGCCTTGTACATAGTTCACCTGAGAGAATTTGAAATGAGAATCAGGAAGTGTAGGGCTCAGATGTACTTTTTTCCCAAGATGCCTTAGCAATTCTGATGTGCCAGAGTCAACAATAACGCTCATCTTCTGGAAGATTGCCTCCATTCTCCTGAGATGAAACCAGAGAACACACAGATAAAAGCAGAAGATCTCTGGGGCTCAAAGCAGGAGAGCAGGAGAACTGGGTTCTAGACCCAAATTTGCTAAAAGTTGAGAAACTTAATATGTTTAATTTCCTTGGAATCCGTGTTCTTAAAAAAGAAAAGAAAAGAAAAAAGAAAAAAAAACCACTGCCCTAAACAAATAAAAATGTCTGATCTTTGTCTCAAGTTCTATCAGTTAGNTATAAAAAGATGGCAACAATTCTTCTGTCGTCTACTAGCTGGCAGTCTGTTCTATAGCGGCATTTTCAATAGAGCAGTAGACTGTGCACTTCTTACAGCCAACTTGTACTCAACTGACTTTACGAAAGAATGCAGCATATGGCCAGTTCTGGACAGTTATTTTAAATCACTGTCACCGTAACAGAAAATCTCACTTATTCATCACCATGAACCAGAGGGACGATACACTATGAGTCAAGGTAGCCAACTGGCCTTATTGGAACTCCGTGTCCTCTGGTAAATCAACGGTAGGTACATTTCCAAATGTCGTTGGTAAAGGGGAACTCTTACAAAAGTGATTTGTTTTTAAAGGTACCTATTGTCTCAGCTAACACCTGGGAGAAACATTAAGGATTTGGAATTTAACACTCATCAAATCACTCTCTCTATTACCTCACTTCTCAGACTCTTACCTGTGCCTCAAATCTGTCAACTCCATGAAGAGAACCAGTTTGCCCATATGGGCCCTGTCTGATCTTAACAGCACATGGGTAAAGTATCNTATGGGCGGGGGGGAATGGTCAGTTTCATTGGATAAAAAAGAAAACGCTTTGAGTTGTTTGTTTTACTCAAACCTTAGATGGAATAAGAGGAACCTTTTCTTTGTATGTGTGTGTGTATATGTGTGTGTGTGTGTGTGTGTGTTTGTGTGTGTACACTTCTTGCCCACGCAGGTTACTAATTCAAAGGAAAAAATATGACCTCAAGAGCACATACAAATCAACATTGCGGTGCCTTGTGATATGACCTGGAACAAATGGATTAGCAGCAGGGGGTTGAGAAAGCTCAGTAAATGCCCTGAGAACTAGAACTGGACAATGGATGAGGGAGAAGGCCTGCCACTGGACTGACAGCCTGCTTTCTACACAGAGTGAGAATAGATAGCATCCGGCTACCGATCCCACTTGGAATCAGGAGCAATCATCCCTTCCACTCTGCTTGAAGGAAGTAGCCTCTTGTCCTATGAGATCTGGGGAGCTAGGTGCAGCATCCCAATCAAGATTTGGGAATAAAAGAATATAAAAAGAACTTGAATATATGGCCACCAACCTACCTAATACTTAGGGCTCAGGAATAAGTCAAAGAGGAACCCAGCTGTGAGCCCAGCGTCACAAAGCTAGAATGGGACCAGAAGAAAGGATGGCTAGCTGTTGATTCAGCTGGGTGCAGATTGGGAACCACTAAGCTGTCAGAGGACAGCTGAGTATCTAGCTGGATACGGTGGTAGATGACTACAGCCCTAGCACTCAGGAGGCTGAGACAAGAAGAGTATAAGTTGAAAGTCAGTCTAGACTGCCTAATAAGACCCCATCTCCAGGGCAAAATAAATCTCTCCCATTCAAATAGGCCAGTAGAAGAATAGCCAATTTAGAATTAACTTTATTTCTGTTTCCTTATCTGAGGAGGTTGAAGACGAGAAAAATAAAGTTGAAACAATATATAGCAAAAGAAAGAATTATATAAGGCTGTTACTTAGTAGGCATTGAACAAAGTGAGATAGAAAAGGCACACAAGCCAAAGAATTAGAACTAATGGATGATTTGTAAAACTGAGGACCAGAGATAATACTGAGAAGATGAGAGAAGGCAAGAGAGAGGGGCCAACATGCCCTACCCGGGCAACTTGGAATCCCTGGAACATGGGTATCTCCCCTTCACAATCTG
>LZPO01035013.1:169917-184289 GCA_001675575.1 Neotoma lepida | reverse complement strand
GGAACTTTGTGCTAGGAAAGTAGTCAAATTGTGTAAGCAGAGTTTAACAGGCCACCCTAGTAGGAGCTTGTAAGACATTAATGCTGAAAGTTATGTAGTTAGTGGAGACCCATCTCAGGAGATTTTAGAGAACAATATTAGCAACTGGGCTATTCTTGTGATACTTTCACAAAGAATGGAGCTGCCTTCTGCCTTTTTTCTAAAGACTTGCCTGAGGCCAAATTTAAAAGCAATAGATAAATTTATTTGGTGGAAGAGATTCCAAAACAGCCTAATATTGACTCAGTCATGTGCTTATTAGTAATCTCTCTTATGCAAGTCTACAATGAGAATGGGCAAGTGGGACAAAAATATATACAAATTGTACAGTTTGAAAGGGGAAAGAACATTAGAAAATTTAATGTTGGAGCCAAGGCTTACACTGAATTGGATTAAAGAGAGAGGTGCCCTGTAAAAAAATCCCTCTCAACTAAGCTTCCAATTCGTGAAAAGAAAAGGTCTAAGGAATATTACGTTCCTAAAGAGCAACCAACAAAAGCTGCTTCAAATGGGATCAAAGGGTACCAGGGTTCACCCCAAGCAGGCAGGTGAACTTGACAGTGTTGTGCATGTGGTTCTGGCTTTAGAGTCATGAGAGACATACAAGCAACGGGGTTGTGGAACATTCCTTTATGATCAAGTAGAGCCACTGAGGCCAGGCAATGTGCAGTAAGGCAGGCCCTGAGAGACCATTGCCTGAGGCTCTAAATTTAAGTTTGGATTGTGTTGGAGACCCCAAGATGTTGGAGGTTCAAGATCCAAGGAGAGCTGCACATAGGGATTGGAAACAGCCCAAGAAAAAGAATTGTGCTACAGGCAGAAAAGGTGGAAGGGCAGAGCCATCTAGGCCTTTGACATCAGACATGAAGTTATAGGATTGCCACTTACCCTTACACCCACAGACAAGTGTAGCTCTTACTTCTCATCAAATAAACTTGTCTTTGAAGCAGATGGAGACAATTATAGAAAACCACAACTGGTCAAGGTGAAGAGAACAAACGACTGCTGGCTGTCCAAACTCAGTTGATACCTATACAATGCAATTCCTGCACCTAAGGTTCAGGGAACATCATGGAGGAGTGAGTGGAAAGATAATAAGAGCCAGAGGACCTGGAAAGCTGTGGTGTGATTGTGTCTCTTAGAAATGACAGGGAAGCTTAAGACCCATGATGCCTCCACAATATGGCTGCCTAAACAAGATCTAAACAAGTATGACAACAAAAGAAATGCTGACATGGAAGGAGAGAATCTCATGCCATGCCAATAAACAAAAGAACTACAGGAAACTAAGGAATGCTGAAAGCAGCAGAAATAGTCTTCCCCAGGATAAGTCCCGCTAACTTGTTATCCAATACCAAATGGTCAACATATATATATATATATATGAAACATTAAAGAGACTAAGTTGTATTTACATATTTAGGGGTGTGTGTGTGTGTGTGTGTGTGTGTCAGAGAGAGAGAGAGAGAGAGAAAACAAAGCCATGAATTTGAGAGGGAGCAAGATGGTACAGTTAAAGGGAGGAAAGGAATAGAGGAAATGATATAATTACATTTTAATTTTAAAAACTAAAGAATACACATATTTTAAAAATATTTAAAAGTACTGAAGCCAAGTAAACCAGGTTATGAGGTATCATGTGGATTTGGGAGCTCAAAACTAGGTAGGTCCTCTAGAAGAGCAGCAGTGTTCTTAATTGCTGAGCTTTCTCTCCAGCCCCCAAAATGTTCATGAATGTTCATGACAGCATCATTCATAACATCACAAAGTGGAAACAAAATGTCTATCAATCAAGGACAAGATAAACAGGATTTTCAGATTATTCAGTTATGTAAAAAATGAGATACAGAACCAACTTATTCTACATCATGAAAGAAACTTGAAAACATACAGAATGAAAGAAATTAACCAGAAAAGACTACAATTGTATGACTACATTTGTAGAAATTGTAGAGTATAGGCATGTGTACAAAGATTTAAAGTTTATTAGTGGTTGATTAAGGTTAGAGGAGACATGAGGGAATAGGGAGTAACTAGCACAGGATATAGGATGGTTTTTTTTGAGGATGATGAAAGTGTCCAAACTTAGATTTAGTTAATGATTGCACATGTCAAAGAATATATAACAATTGTTGATAATATGTATATTTTAAAATAATACATTTTAAAGTAGTCTAATAATATTTTAATAAAACGATTAAGCTAAATAATGATGTCTTTCCATATACACATGTTGATTTGAGGCTAAAGCAAATCTTTCATATAATTAAACATTGCATTCTATTATTATTTAAAATATTTTTATTATTTTGTGTGTATGAGTGTTTTGCCTGCTTATATGTTTGTGCACTATGTACATGGCTGGTGCCCACAGAGGCCCGAAGATGTCACTGGATCCCCAGGAACTGGAATTAGAGGCAGTTGTGAGCTGCCATGTGGGTGCTAGGAACTGAACCCTAGTTCTCTGGAAGAGCAGCCAGTGCTCTTAACAACTGAGCCATCTCACTAGTTCTTATGCATGTATTTTAGTCACCGAAGTTAACAAAAATGGGAGTTCTAACTCTAAAATTATAGGAAGTTATCTCTGGCTTTTTATTTCAAAACATTATCTTTGAATTAACTGTAATTGCACATGGCTTTGGAACAGGTGCTTCCCGTAATTGAGGGCATAAGGAGTAGAGAATGAAATCAGCAGTTCTGAAAAACATGTCACACTCCTGAACTCATTCACTGAGGAAATGGACAGTATAAGGAAGAGGATCTTGTGTGGTTGCAAAATAGTTTTGCACTGGGTTTTGCCTTTAAGTGTAAAGGCATGTCCTTCTTCTGATCTTTGTTTTGGTCCTGTTTTTTTTGTTGTTGTTTGTTTGTTTGGTCGTTTTTTTGCTGCATCTCACTATAGTACAAGCAGGCCAGGAACTTACTTACATCCAGAAAGGCCTTGATCACATGATCCTCCTGTGTCTTTCAAGTGCTGGGCTATAGCCATGGACCACCACATGTGCTGGTCTGATCCTTCTGTTCTTTTAACTGGGAGGGAAATTGAAGTAACTTGGAGTGGGCAAACAAAATTTTTAATAGAGGATAACTTGCAAACAGACTGATGAGTAGGGTGAGCAGATTTTTAACCTTCTTGTTGTTATATATTTCTCTT
Source organism: Neotoma lepida (assembly GCA_001675575.1). Lineage (NCBI taxonomy): Eukaryota > Metazoa > Chordata > Mammalia > Rodentia > Cricetidae > Neotoma > Neotoma lepida. Next base: position 181,096 of record LZPO01035013.1, on the reverse strand, counting down.
CTGCATGTTAATTTTAATTTCAAGACATTTTCTAATCAGAAAACTAACTGAAATTAATATCTTAAAATATGCAGATCACATCCATTAAAAGTTATCCACACAAAAAGATGTAAACATACAGGAAGACAGAAGAATATTCCAATTTGTTGTTGCATTCTAAAGAAAAGTGTTCTCAAAAGAATGTGTTGACAGAAAAAATGTGTGCATGTGTTAATCTAGAACAGCTCTGACAATGATAAAGAGTTTCTTTTGATTTTAGATTATTTTCTTGATTATTCTTCAACTTTCAAAGAAACTGACCTGAAATTGCATGATTTACTTTATGGGCCCCTCCCTTCCATCATGCACTGTAGACCTTTACTCTCACGTGAAGATAGAGTTTTTAGGAGATTGACAATTCTGTCAGGAGACAACTCAAAGATAAAAAATGTCCATTGTCTCAGAAAGGAGAGAAATAATACATTATTTTAATTTAACAAACGATGAAAAAGCATGTGATATCATTTGCATATTCATATTCACATCCAATGGAATATTAACAAGGAGATTGAATTATATGTACTGAAAGCAAAGACATCACGTAATATGAGAAGAAGCAAATTGTAGAATGGCATATGTTAATGATCCCATTTGTGAAGAAAAATACACAGTGAGAGTTTCCTACCATTTAGCTACATTGTCACATTCTTTGGTCTTTAGGTAAGTTTAGTAGAAACTGGAAGAGTCAAAGAGAACAAATCTAACTGCAGATTGGTAGAGACAGCACCTGTGACTGTCCTGCAGGTAGACAGACCTGAAATGCTCTATGGGCCCTCATTCCCAATTGTGTGACCTTGAGCAAATGACAAATACTGCCTGCTTCCTCACCCACTGGCCCACAGTGTGTTTTGTTATTCTTCGCTTCTTAAACAATTGAGTTAAATGACAGGTGGATGGGAGCTTTGAATGGGAATATCTATTTGCTGTTCACCATTTCATTTAATTGAACAATGTGGCTATTTTTACACTTACTTATTGGGTACTTCCTTGTTACTTTATTTGCTTTCTCACTGGAGTTTGAGAGATCTATCTATCACTTTTGTCTTTCTCATGGGTGTGCTTCTCTATTTGTGCTTGGGTAATAAAAATTCAAGCAATACTAGTCACTATTGGGGAACATTATTTTAAGGTGTGTTACTTTTGTTTATGTTGCATTTGTTTAACTCTGTGAAGCTGTGTTACTTTGCCTGTCTAAAACACCTGATTGATCTAATAAAGAACTGAACGGCCAATAGCAAGGCAGGGGAAAGGATAGGCAGGGCTGGCAGGCAGAGAGAATAAATAGAAGGAGAAATCTGGGAGGAAAAAAGAAGGAATGGGAGAGAACGAGAGGAGGACTTCAGGGGCCAGTCACCCTGCTACACAGCCAGACACAGAGTAAGAAGGAAAGAAAAGGTATACAGGAATACAGAAAGATAAAAGCCCTGAGGCCTAAGATAGATGGGATAATTTAAAGTTAAGAAAAGCTGGCTAGAAACAAGCCGAGCTAAGGCCAGGCATTTATAATTAAGAATAAGCCTTTGTGTGTGATTTATTTGGGAGCTGGGTGGCAGTCCCCTCAAAGACCAAAAGAGAAAAAACAACCAACTACAAGCCAGCTATACCTCTAGATTGAAATGAAATTCATCAAGCACCCTATCTATAGTTCTTCATCAATGACTTGGGCTTCTCTGGCCCTGTCTTCCAACCTTCCTGTTTCTTCATGATACAATGTGTTGAAAAAACTATGCTAGTATCAGTTTTGAGCTGGCTGTAGTTCTATGGACTATTTTAACATATCAAAGGTTTGATTTGCCCATGTTGACAATCCTATTATAAGATATTTGCATTCATGACTTTATGTTTATTTTTCCAGATGAATGGCAGGCTCAAATTCATCTCCTGATAGAGTATAGGATGCAGAGCACCTTGTTCAAACTTCTTTCTATTGTAGGGAACTTTTTTCCTCTCCTAATATTACCAGGTAAATTTAATTGAATACTTATCTGCATTCTTTTACTCTGACAGTGCTTCTCATTACCTAGTTTGTCCTTTCCTTATTACTGTTGTTTCAATTTGACCACAGTTGTTAGACTTCCCACCCACCCACACCTTGAGACTCTTGTGAGCACATGATCTCCACATGGACCTTGCTTGTATTAGAGACAGATTCATAGGTGTGTCGGCTTCTATTTTCTTCTCTAAATTCACCTAACAACATCACTGACACATCACAATTACAATTAGTCATTCATGAATGTATATATAGCATCTTGAAGTTTATAAGAATTTTGGATATGACTTAAGATTCTACTCTGAAGCAATGTTGAAGGGAGAATTTCTATTCAAAGAAGATATTAACCTTGTGAACCGGATACAAATATTTTTTCCTGTAATGATCTGTGTTCACTGTTTTGTCTTAGAAGTAGAAAATGATAAAATGATAAAAAGAAGCAAGAACTAATGAGAACTATTAAACTCCAGCATCAGAAATCAAAGCTCCCAAGTGAACCTGTTTTTGTGAGTTTATTGTTATATCCTTCAATGTGATGCTGGTCTGAGTTATTTATCGCCCTGATGTTTGATTATTGTATTCATAAAATTGTGCCCAGTGTTGAAGGGACATAAGAAGTGGAAAGATCTAACAATTTGCTTCTCTCTCTTGCATACTTCCTATCTTGTCTTCTAGTTAGTGAACAACATCTATCTCTATTAGATGATTAGAAGAATTATTAGACCACCATATACTGCATCCCTAATCTACTATTTTAAAAATCTTTGTCCTCCAATATTTTACTTATATTTTATCTGTCTGTATTAGTATTTGTTTTCATCCTCCTGCTTCTTTCCACATACTCATTATGAATTGAATTGAGCTGGGTGTAAGTAGTTGGGTTAGTAGTTTCAACTTTGCTTCTGTGAATGAATTTGTACTTCCTGGTTGCTATAGTAGACTGACATCAGGCAGAAGATCTTGTTTCTATGACAACTAAGACCATTTGTTCTAGGGGGACTCATCTTTTTGGGGAAGCAGAAACATTTAGCAGCGCTATTCACAGACAATCTGTGTGGGATACTAACATTAACACCAAGTCTATCATTACCAACCATGTGTTAAGGGGAGGGGAGTATGTTTAGGCATAAGTGGGCTTAATTTCACCTGCTGTGTGAAATGATCTCAATTCACACTGAGAGAAGACTAGTGGCTAAGTCAACAGCCTTTACTTCCGCTTCCTAGTTTCTGGGTCCTAAAATAACGAGTGTAGTGGGAAGGCCATATGGTGAGTGAGCTTTTCTACAAAGAGGTTTGCAAACATTCTTAATCATCCACCACTGCAAGAAAATATATTTAAAGATAACTTCAAAAACTGTATCTATATTTATAATAGACACATAGCCCCCACAAGCATGTATTCAACTCCATTGTAATAAATATTTTATATGTAGTTGTTTCTCCTTATACATTCATGGGAGGGAAATAATATTGAACTTAAGGAAGGAATATACCAATTAAAATTATGATATTTTGTGTGTCACTAAGAGAACAGATTGTGGATTTCCTTGCCTTAGCCCACATTCCATTTTGAAACAGCTGTTATGAAGAATATATTTGGTGTAGTGACCAATATCTAAATCTGAAAATAGTTCCCCAATTATAAAGCATAAAATAAATCCCTAATTATATACCTTATCTGTGTCATTATATTTTTGGCAATGTATTTTGCCATATTTATTTCTGTTTTATTAATCACATTTTTAAAGTATGGAAATTTCATAATGGTTCAACTTGGCTAAGTTAAACTACAGGATAGGAGAGAGAACATGGCCATTATTTTTNACTTACATATACCTTCCCAGTTACTGAGTTAAGCACTAATATGGCTGCTGCTTAAAGAAAATTTGCAGTTCTAATCAAAACTTCTGATTGGATGACTTTAGATGAAGACAGAAATTCTGAAATAGAGAGAAGCAAATTGCTGCAACCTTCCAATTCTTACATCTCTCCAACACCCTAACAAATGACCTCCAACTAGGCAGAGATTTGTAAATTCCATAGAGATAGGTGATTGGCTTTGTGGTTTCTCTGTTCTATAAATATGAAGGACTATTATTTTTATTATTATTATACTTGATGTCAGTCCTGAAAGTGTATTCCTCTGAGAACCTTCTATCACCTGAGCAATTCTCCTAATTCAAATGTAAAGTCTCAATTCTGCAGGGGTTCTCTTCTCTGAAGTGTTTTAGGTGCCATCCCTAGTTGGATAGCCTCCTTTTATCAAAGTTCTGAAATGAGTCTTACCAAAACATTCCAGTTGTTTTCAAGTCCTTTATATGGTAGTTATTTCTGATTTTTGAACATCCACTTTAACTCATTTACCTATTTAGACTCTATTTAAATGTGTTTTGTGGGAGCTTTTTCCATGTATTTGTTCTAATGTAGTAATTATTTTATAATGTGCCTTTGCATTGTATGCCTTCTGCTTAAGGTTTGCAGCATGTGTTGAATCTGTGATTTAATATCTTTTGTTAGAGTATTACTTCCAGTTATTATTTTCAAAACTGATTTTGCTCACTTTGAAAGTTGGTCTATTGAGAGCCAACTTTATAGGGTCTAAAGTTACCTGGGAGATGGGCTGGGGATTATCTAAATTAGGTTAGTTGCGGTAGGCAGACTTCCCTACTGTGTGTGGTGCCATTCCCAGAGCCAGGATTCTGTACTAGAAAAGAAGAAAGCTGGCTGAGCACAAACATTCATCATTGTCTGCTCTTTTGCTGCAGATAAAATATGGCTATCTCAAGCTATTGCTGGTTGAATTCCCCTATGGGCTGTAACATTAAACATGGGCCAAAATAAACCCTTTCTCCTTTAAGTTACTTTGGTCAGAGTTTCTATCATGACAATGGGGAAAGTTGCTTATTGTTATTGTGGGTGCTGGGAATTGTACCTGGATTCTCTGCAAGAGCAACAAATACTCTTAACCACTGAGCCATCTCTCCATCCCATCAAGAACTTTTAAAAGAGAAGACTAATAGCACAGGTGCTAAACCCAAATATTAACAAATAGGACAACATGGAAATAAAAAGTTTCTGCACAGCAAAGGAAATTATCTGCAGAGCACACAGACAGTCCACAGAATGTGAGAAAATCTTAACCAGCTTCACTTTAGACAAGGGGCTAATCTCCAGAATTTACAAAGAATTGTAGAAATTAAATACCAAGCAAATAAAACTGCCAATCACTCAAGGGATTACATCAAAATTAATGAAAAATACTTTTTCTCTATAAAGGACAACATCAAGAAGGTAAAATGGCAATTCACAAAACAGGAAGAAATGTGTATCAATTATGTAGCTGGCTTAGGGTTCATATTCAGAATAATAACTTTTTTTTTGGTTTTTTGAGACAGGGTTTCTCTGTGTAGCTTGGAGCCTGTCCTGGAACTCACTTTGTAGACCAGGCTGGCCTTGAACTCACAGAGATCCGCCTGCCTCTTCCTCCCGAGTCCTGGGATTAAAGGCGTGCGCCACCACCACCTGGCTCAGAATAATAACACTTAAAACACAATAATGAAGGGACTAATACCATAATGGATAGAGATGGACAAAAAAATTAGAAAATTTGAAATGGGAATTCTTCAAAGAAGATATATGAATGGCTAACAGTGACACAAAAAGCAGCTTGACTTCAGTTGGTAGGGAACTGACAATCAACTCCATAGCCAGATATCACTTCACATCTATCATAATGGTTAAAATAAGACAGACACTAATAAGTGTTACTGAGTATATGTAAAAAATAAGTTTCATGAATTTCAGATGAGATTATAAAATTATGGGGACACATTACACATTCTGACAGTTTCTCAGGGAACAAAGAATTGAGCTACTCTGTGACCTAGAAATTCAACTCTTGCTAAGATATCTCACACAGAAATAAAAAGTTGTTCACATGTAAACTTATATTGTTACAAAAATAGAAAAGCATCATTTATAATGCCTCCAAGCTGGAAACCTCCCAAATGCCCAGAAATTGATGAATAGATAAATAAAATAACATTAACCCACAAATTAGATATTATTTTACAATTAAAAATAGTAATTTATACTATGACATAGATGAATTTCAAAGATGTGTACAGTGGGGCTGGAGAGATGACTCAGTGGTTAAGAGCATTGGCTCTTCTTCTCAAGGACCAGAGTTCAATTCTCAGCACCCACATGGTGACTCACAACCATCTGTGACTCCCGTCCTAGGTGATCTAATGCCCCCTTCTGGCCTCCACTGGCAGTACAAGCACATGATGCACAAACACTAATACACATAAAATAAAAAATAATATCTAAAAAATATGTACAGTGAGAGAAGACAGACACAAGAGGCTAAATATTGTGTATATCATATAATTCCATATATTTCACCTCGAGAAAGGAAATTCATTGAGACAAGACGTATGCTATTGATTTCCTGGGTGAGGAAAGGGAAAATGTGGATTTAAAGGAAACATACACAAAGGAATATGCTGAACTGATGAAAGTATTCTAACTGGTTTATCATGATAACTATACCACTTTGTAAATTTACAGCAAATTATTTAACTACTTTAACACCATTATACATTAGTCAAAGTATAGCTCAATATTGATACCAGCAAGATTTGCACAGATAAATGTTTCATTCCACATGACCTCGCTAGTGAATTCAATGCTGTTCTGCTGTATGTTAACAAACCTTTCTCTAAGATGTATGTCAGGAAGGGGGGTTCAGAAGCTTGATTTTTTTTAAAGCAAAATTAGCAACTGCCAATTCTGACTTCAATCTACCCATTTGATGTCATGGAATGCAGACATGGGAACATATTCTAAACTTATTGTTCAAGAGTTGGATTAGCTTGTTCCAACACCACAGCTCCAGCATACCACTTGGTGGTTCTACAAAACATTTTGCTTAAATTATTTTCCAATTTGCTTTGTGTTATCTTTTTGCTCAGCTCACTTTCAAAATTATTATTAATTCCTAATTTAGTTACATGTGGCAGGAGAACATACTGGGTTTTTGATCCTTGAAATTTATTTTGGGTCATTTAGACTTTTTTGTAGTGCTGGGAATCAAGCCTGGAGCCTTATGTATGCCAGGCGAATGTTCTACACTGAAGTATAGCCCCACACCAATTGAATCTTAATGTCTGTATTCACTTGGAAAAATATTTGAAATATAATATTCTGGCAGCATTAACTTGATATGGCTCATTTTTCTGTATTATTAGTGCTGATTCCAACACCAGTGCCATCCTGCATTAATTTCTACTGGCTTCTAATTTTCTTAATTATGGATCACAATTTTTGTGTTGTGTGTGGCTACTGATTTTATTGTGTGCCAGATACTCCAGATAATGTACCACAAAAGTCATGCAGTATCTTCTATCATACTTTCTCTTTGATCTTGCCATTTTCTACATTATGCAGCTCAGCTACTAAGACAGAGTGAAGGACCGTTCACAAAAGGAGGAAGACTTACTATTATAAAGGCATCTGCTCTCCACAAATTGATCTAAAGATTAAGCTCAAATAAAAATTATAGTTCAAGACATGTGTACTATGATCTGTATAGCAAGTACTATGATCTACTTTGCCCATTGGTTCCATAGTGGAGAATCATCTTACAAGAAGCTCTAACATTGGTATGTTTCCATGGGCTAAGCAAGTAACCTCCTCAAGAACCAGTGTAGGCCCAGGAAACTACTTATAACTTGGACACAGTTCCAGGGACACAGGATGATGTGGTGGGAATTGTGGACTTTTAAAGAATATTAGCTTAAGATGTGTTACATTCGTTTATGCTCTGGAACATTTGTTTAATGATGCAAAGATGTGTTGCATTCTTTTATGTTACATTTGTTTAACTCTGTGAAGCTGTGTTACTTTGTCTGCCTATCTAAAACACCTGATTGGTCCAATAAAGAGCTGAATAGTCAATAGCTAGGCAGGAGAGAGGGATAGGTGGGGCTATCAGGCAGAGAGAATAAATAGGAAGAGAAATCTAGGCTGGGGAGAAGAGAGAAGAGGGAGGAGCAAGAAAAGGAAAAGGAGAGGAGGAAGTCAGGGTCCAGCCACCCAGCTACACAGCCAGCCATGGAATAAGAAGGAAAGAAAGACACATAGAATAAAGAAAGGTAAAAAGTCTAGAGGCAAAATGTAGTTAAAGAGAAATGGGATAATTTAAGTTAGAAAAGCTGGCTAGAAACAAGCCAAGACTGGGCATTTATAAGTAAGAATAAGTCTCCACATATTTATTTGGGAGATGGTGGGTGGTGGGCCCCCAAAGAGTAAAAAACACCTGCAGTGGACCATACAAAGAAGGCATGTTCATATGAGAACTATGGCCCTGTGTCCTCTGGCAGGAGGAGCTGGACCAGCTTTGTGTGAATATGAATAGGACACCAAGACAGAGATTAACATGGCAAGGACACACAGGATCACATAGTGGCCATGACCCCCACCTTCCCCAACTTGCCAGGAAGACTGCTTTGGTTAGAGTGCTTTCTGTATTTTCAGCATCCCACAAACTTTTGGTGGAACTGTACTTCCACCACTGCTCAGGCATTTCCTACCTTCACTCTCACTCTGGTGGAGCATCTCTGGCGCAAGTGAACTTTTGGTCAGGTGGTCCATGAGCTTACCTGGCAGGAGCACCTTGAAGGCAGCTCTAAGTCTTGCCCTATTTCGAGGCCTGGATTTGACGAATATGCAGCACAAATCAAATACTCCTCTCTGTAGCTGATATTTTCTCTGGTCCCACCTGGCCCCTGCAGTCCTGCAGCCACTTATAAAATAATCACTCAGAGGCTTATATTAATTACAAACTGTATGGCCTATGGCTTCACCTTCTTGCAAGCTAGCTCTATCAGCTTAAATTAATTCATTTCTATTAATCCATATGTTGCCACATGGCCATGGTGTTACAGGTCTGCTGGCATCTTGTTGCTCCTTTGGTGGCAGCTGATGTCTCTCCCGACTCCGCCCTTCTTCACTCTGTCCCTTCACTTGGATTTCCCATCTGGCTGTAAGCTTTCTTGCCATAGGCCGAAACAGCTTTATTTATTATCCAATGGGAGCCACACATATTCACAGCATACAGAAAGACATCCCACAGCACCTATCAGTAAGATAAATTAAATGGAAACTTTGCAAATAGCTAAAAAACACACACACATGAAAAAAGTTCAATATCCATAGCCATCAGGGACATACAAATCAAAACTATATAAGGAGTCCATCTCAATCCAGTCAGAATGGCTATCGTGAAGAAAACAAAACAAAAACTACAAATGCTGGTGAAGAAACAGGAAAAAGGAGCTCTTACACTTTGTTGGTGGGAATGCAAATTATGTGCAGGTACTATTTAAATCAATGTGTCAGTTCTTTAAAAAACTGTAAGTGAAGCTATATATAATTTATCTATGCCATTCCTGAGTACCTATTTAAAGGAATTAAAAGCAGCATACAGTATAAATACCTGCATATCCATGTTTAATGTGGCACTTTTCCCAATAGCCAAATTGTGCCTGTTAAAGATGACTAAATAAGGAAAATTTCCCTCTCACACACACATACATACACACTCATGCACACACACACACACATGCATGCATGCTCTCTCTCACACACACACAGAAAGAGAGAGAGAGAACTTTTACTCAACCATAAAGCACAAAATAATATCATCATCAGGAAAGTGGATAGAAATAAACATTATTATACTAATTGAAATATGCCAGTCTCATAACTACAAGTACCACATGTTTTCTCTCATATGCAGAATTTAGGAGAAAACAAAGAGGACTTGAAAGGGCAAACTACTATTAGGAATATGGAAGGAAGAATATGATCAAAATATAGGCTATTCGTTTATGTAAATATCACAACAAAAATATTATCCAGTATATTACTTTGTACAATTAATGTATGTTAAAACCAAACTAATGGAGGACTATAGAAATTATTGAAATGTTATGCACACACTAATTGTACAGAAAGCACATAAAATGCACAAGTGTACATAGACATAGTTACCTGATTCATGATAAAAGTGATACTATACTGAGGACAAGATGTTCAACTACTAAAAATCAGAAAAGGTTGCAAGGCATATATGCAAGAGTTTTTTTTTTTAAAAAATTCAAAAGGAGACATGAGGCGGCCCCAAGGAAATAACTCAGTTGGTTAAATGCTTGCAAGGGCAAGAGTTTGATCCACAGAACCCATGTATAAAAGCCAGGCATGGTGGCACGTGTTTGTAATTCCAGTAGTGGGGAGATAGAGACAGGTGGATCTCTTGGGCTCAATGTACACTTAGTCCAGATTACTGGTGAGTTACAGGCCAGAGAGAGACCTTGTGTCCAAAAAAGGTGGTGGACAGTGCTTGAGGAACGACAGCTGAGACTGTCCTCTGGCCTCCACAAGCAGACATAACCTCCCATCCCCTGTAGGGAATGCCTTACTGACTTTGTGGGAGGCAACAGTTTCTTTAACAGGGCGCACCAAAAAGAATAAAAAGCACCAACAATAAAAAGGAACAATATTAAAAACTTAAGAATTCCTTTCATTAAGAAAAAATACCTATTAATTTGAATATGTGTGTCCAAAGAAAATTTTATACAGAATATATAAAGAATTTCTACATATCCATGAAAGAACAGAAAATGCCATGTAAAATTGGCAACAAGCCAGTCCAAAAAAAAAATGGAGAGTAGAATTACAAAATGAACAAATGAAAGGGCTCTCATTCTCATTATTTGTAAGGATCAGGAAAATGAAAATTAAAGCTATATTATACTGTATTTGTTCTTGTATCTTAATAGCTAAAATGAAAACTACTGAGAACATCATATCTTTGTGAAGACACCGAGTAACCAGGATTAGCAAATACTGCCTATATATAATATATGTACATATAATGACTATGCAGCAATAGATTATGTGTATAAACTTTTTCACAACCTATGAAGAAGCAATTTCACTCTTAGGAAATGCTCCAGCAGAAGTGCACCAGAATAAATGTATATGTGCTTACAGCATTATTCATTATTCATAATAGCTCAAAAACTTGAAGTTCCCCACATGAAAAGTAGAATGATTAAATAAACTATGACACAGACACTC
>LZPO01035013.1:118233-134475 GCA_001675575.1 Neotoma lepida | reverse complement strand
AGATTACTTCAGAACAAACACACTGTTAGAAGTATAAATTTTCTGAAATACTTCCATAGTTTAAGTGTAGATTCTTTTCTACCAAATGCGAAGTACAAATGTACTCTTATAATGTAGAATAAGCAGTGCTCCCATTGATGTATCCCTATCAAATGCTTGTATATGACATTTATAAATGGGAAAAACAATCGCATTTTATATTTATAGTGAAAGACATACCTACATGGAATGGTACAAAAGTGGCATTTAGAAAATGTGTGAGCCAGGCGGTGGTGGCACACACCTTTAATCCCAGCACTCAGGAGGCAGAGGCAGGTGGATCTCTGTGAGTTCAAGACCAGCCTGGTCTACGGAGTGAGTTCTAGGACAGCCAGGGCTATACAGAGAAACCCTGTCGGCAAAAGGGGAGGGGGAGATATGTGTAAAAAGGATAAAGGTCTGATTTAGGACAATGATTAAAACGTATGGAGAGAAAGGATGAATTCAATTGGGGGCATTCACTGTGCATTTCAATTCTACTGGTAATTGCATGTTCTTAGGGTGGGAGGTGTGTGCAGATGTAACGGGTTCTGGAAGCTGCACATACAATATGTCTGCATGACACAGTTGAACTCAGCAAGGTGCAAAACTTGGGTACTCATATTGAGAGCATGGGTTCTGGAGATAGACCTCTTGGATTTGATGTGCAGCTCTACATTTCAATCTTCATTGTTTCTAAGAAATTTTCTTTTTGAGGCACAGTCTCACTATGTATCCCTGATTGGCCTGGAACTCACTATGTGGGCAAGGATGTCCTCAAACTCACAGAGAGCCACCTGCCTATGCCTCCCAAGTGCTGAGATTAAAGCATGCACCACCATGCCTGGCCCTCAGCTCTACATCGTACCAGATGGTATAAATTAGAGAAAATATTTAATCTCTGTATATCTGGCTTCTCATATTTAGTTTGTTTATAATAATTGTTTATACTGTAGTTGGAGATTTAAATGAGAAAAAAAGTGTTTAAATATAGTGTCTGGAAAATTTCTCAGTAGTTATTAAAAAACATGGTATTGTTAGCTTGATATATGAAAAGAGTTCACTAACACTTCATAAAACATTGGATGAGTTGGCCAAATTCTATTCCAACCTAAATCAATTAAGCTAGGAGGAGTGAGCTCATGCAAATTATTATTCCTTAGATGGAGGGCTTTATTGCAATTTGTTAACTAGCTAATACCAGTTGTTTTAAGTTGAGGAATGAGTAGGCAATAGGCCTGGTCTAGTCTTTTCTTGACATAATTCCTGGAGTAACTTAAAAGAATAGAAGTTTATGGGAGAGGGGCTGGGAGGGGAGGATGAGGGCAGGAGGGCTGCAGCCAGGATATAAAATAAATAGATGAAAAAGTTTTTTAAAAGAAGTTTATTTGGGCTATGGTTAAGAGGAGGCAGTCCACCATAATAGGGAAGATATGGCAGGGAGAGCTAAAGTGAATTGGTGGTAACAGGAGCATTTGACAGATCTCAAATGGTGGTTGGGCCAGAAAGCTGCTTGGACTGAAGTGGCACCAGGCTATAATCCTCAATGTCCATCCCTCCAGGAACCAGCTTCCTCCAGCTAGGTCCCATCTCCTAAGGATTTGTTAGGGAGTCTTCAGTTCTGGAAACACCAACCTCACAGTATTTGGAGTATTCCTTTCTGAGATAATCTTATTTTATTTTCAGTGCTGTAGAGCAAGCCCCAGGACCTGTTACATGCTCAGTATGTGCTGTACCATTGAGCTACATTTTTTTTGTAAACCTGGAATTCTCAGAGTATAATCTTGCTCTGTACAAATTATCCCTGCTAAAAAGTGAGTCGTCTAAGACTTCATAGCAACCTCTGCATCAGACACATACTATTTAACTGGAGACACAGGGTCTTCTGAATGTTATTCATGTCACTCAATAACTTCAGAACCAGGTGTTTGTGACAATAGGAACACTTTGAGAATAAAAGAATCAAAAGATTTCTGCCACCAAACCCAACAGGTCATTGTGCATCACTGAGCTAAAACTTGTGAAACTAAACGATTGCCCCTAGCTATTAATGCTCATGACTCATCTCAGCTTTGAAGTGCAAACCATCTGGGACAGACCTTGGACAATGACTAGCAAAGGCCTAAGTATTTCCTTCCAGAACAAAATTCACTTAATGGGGAATATTTGCTTCAAAGCTCCCCTGATTTTCTGGCTATGATTTTGTTAGAGCTGTACTGAGGTCTGAGTCTCCTTCTGCATGACCTTGCTTCTTTCCCGTTTCTTTCTTACTGTTGACTCCTAATAGACCTCATGGGCTTCTACATTGCCCACTCAGTGTCTGTTTCTTGGAGGGCCCAAATGATACAATCCCCTACTGGAGACATAAACATGTTTTGTGAGTAGTAGATGTATTTGTTCCCTTTGAGGTTACTCCTACAGGACGTAAACTATCACTGTGTGCTTGTCCAAGGAGAGATAATGAAAACAATGTGTTTCTCCTACTGATCACTCTGCTCAGTCATTTTGCAAGTGGGTGCGTGCCTCTATTCATCACAGAATTTTAAAAACACTTTAAGATTTTATTTTATGAGATTCTAATACAATTACATATTTTCTCTTTTCCTTTGCTCCCATTTACCCCCTTCCTCATTTATAAATGCAACCTGCTTAGTCTGTGTAATATTACTCATTTATATATGTTTTCAGGTCAAACATTTTTTGGTGGCTCACAATGTAAACATCATGAAGTTGCTCATATTAATATTTTGGTTGAACAAAGGCAAATATATGAAATTCAGTAATGTTTTAGAAGGTTAGACACTTGTGGACATTACTGTGATTCCAGGGTCATGTAATTCCTGAGCCTCTTATAAGAATATCCCAAGGGATTTCATAAAACAATCGTTTTCTCTCAGGACAATGTCTTGGTCTTTTCCAAAACATTAAATGAATATAAACAGTGTGACTTGTGTTGCAATATTTCTAGTGGCCAAATAAATATGGAGCCAAAAAACAAAATATGAAAATGGAAAATTGACTTACAGAAGTGGAGTCATGTCAACTCGTGTTGATCATGTCGATCAAGTCCCAAATAGCATCAGCTGCTATAATTGAGGCCTCTTATCCATGGACTTATCCATGGATAGTCCCAAATTTGTTTGTCCTCTTAACATTTTTCTGATTGTTCTATATGATTAAAATTGTTTGTTGAAGAATTATTTTAAAACACATTTTAATAGAAAAAAATGAGGCAAGGGGATGTGTAATTCTAGAAGATCCTGTCTTCTATAGTCAACATAAGGTGATCGCCTTATTTCAAGACAAGAAAGCTGGTTGGGACATTAACTTATACACAATCCTCTCATATTAGCCATTGACTTTTACCTGACACCCTTTCCCAGCAAAAATGCTAGATATTTATTATTTAACACTATATTTAAACACTTTTTTTCTCATTTAAATGCTGTGTTTTGCCGGGTGGTGGTGGAGCATGCCTTTAATCCCAGCACTCGGGAGGCAGAGGCAGGTGGATCTCTGTGAGTTCGAGGCCAGCCTGGGCTACCAAGTGAGTTCCAGGAAAGGCGCAAAGCTACACAGAGAAACCCTGTCTCGAAAAACCAAAAAAAAAAAAAAATTGCTGTGTTTTTAGAGGACCATGTTAAACCATAACTAGAGGACGACTATCAAAATATTGGCTTCTGAGTTTTTTTTAAAGTCATACTTTCAATGGTAAGACCAGAGTATATTTTGGGAATATTTATGGCCCAGTTTTATTTTCTTCTCTTGCCCCCGAGTCCACCAACTGAGGAAGGAAAAGGAGTGAGGCCACAATTGAAAGGTGTGGAGTCCGAAAGAAAAGATCCAGTTTTACTGGAGAAAATCCAAAGAGTGGCCTGTACCAGAGTTATGCTTCAAGGAACCCATTGATGAGTTATTGCTTGGTAAGCAGGAACAAGACCTACCTATAACCCCTCATAAATTCTGAACAGCTTGGCAAGGTGGAATGAGAGGTAACTGGCACAGCTCCCTCCACAGGGTCAGGGCTTTGGCAAAAGTTTGACCGATGCTTGGTTTGTTCTTAATCTCAAACTGGTCATTACTGTAGAGGTAAAGTACGTCAGGTGATTCACTAGAATTAGGCCACTGTTATGAGCCCTCAACCATCATACTCTTTCCTTAGTAGCAAGGAATCCGGAGGGAACAATATGAAAATGGCTAGCTACACCTTACTAAATTACCACCTTTAAAAACATGAATGACCCTTAAATCTTTATCTCTAGCCTTTACTTCATAATTTGATATTTTGGTCAGAATCCCAGTAGAAGCATATGTCTTTCTCTGAGAAAGATTGAATTACAAGATCATTTATGGAGAGGTGTGGGCAAGGCTTAAATAAGCCATCAAGGTTTTCCAGAGCTTTTAACTGCTGGAAACTTTTACTTTCCCTTGGTTGAAAGGAACAGTAATAGGAGGGAAAAATTACTAGACTCTAAAGGAAAATAGTAGCTTCCAGATAGACATTACTACTATCAGTAGAAGGGTACCATGAATCTTTGAAAAACTTAGGCAAGTAGCCAGGAAAGAAGCACCCTAGCCTCACCTTCTTCTGACCCCTCCCTCTAATCTGTTGACTGGTTAAAGGCATTGAGTGAGGGGGCCCATTGAAGCAGTCCAGAGAGGCTGGAGCAGGGTAGAGAAATAGTGATGTGGAAAGGGCAATGGAAAACATTTAGCTCAGATAACTTGAAAAGGGTTGGATATACATGTTAGAACTTCCCAGAAAAATTTATTCCCTTTGTGAATTTGATAAAAGCAACAAAATATATGACTGAATATAAAGATCTGAATTTCATATAACTTTGTATGGTAGTTTCTGCTCCTGTGGCTTCTTCATAGTGTATCTCCAGGAGCTCCATACATGCCACATTAAGAACCAGTGCAGCAGACAGGAATATGTGGGAAACACATGCCATCCTGCAACAGTTGTTATTTTCTTAGCTTTTGCCCCCAGCTATATTCCTTGTAACTTACATATCCTGGAGTGAAGCTGACACCTTTGATCAACTATAAGTGAAGCAATCACACTCATTCTTTCCTCAGCTATGCTTAATCTTAGTTATAGTGTTGAGTCTGAGTAGCAGACAGGAGCTGCTGCATTGGCCATGTGATAATGTGTTGCTTAGCAACACTGGCTGGCAGACTTCTGGAGCCTTTCAGTAGAGAGAATTGGTTTTTAAAAGTGTGTGGGTGTATGATGGTGGTGGTGATTCAGAGACTAAGGAGAGATTTAGGTAATAAATAAAATATGGTAACATAATAGTTTAAAGAAAAAAAGGAAAATGGAGAGGAGTCTGGGAATGTGCTCTGAGAAACTCAGTTGAAGAAAAGAGGAGAGAGGAACAAAGGGTAAAGTGAGGACTGTCTAGAGGAAGTGAGGGGGTGATGGGAGTCAAAGGAGACAACTCTATTTTGCCAGATCCCTTCACAGACATTCGCTCTGCTACCTCTATTTCACATCGAAAGTCATGCAGCCTCTTTTCCTAATTAATATTTTTCTTGGAAGTAAAACACCTCAATTTTAGCAGCAGAAAGAATTGGCAACTACTTATTAAGCACTATGGTATCCATAGCATTACTTGGGCCAGTAAAGATTGTTTTACAATCACTACAATAATTTATTCCTTGAGCACAGCCTTTTACATTTGCCAGGTGCATTTAGCCATAGAGTTAAAGCCCTGTTAAAAAAAATCACTGTTGTTGTTAATAGTAAATTTATATTGTAAGAACTCCTTCTGTTGTTCATTTTCCTGTAAATAAGCAAAGATGGGGAAATATGACTCCCAATTTAGCAGCTATTGGGCTCTCTTGTGCTACCCTAAGCCACATTGAGCGAAAAGATCATCAATATAACAGCTAGCCATACTACCCTTATACTAGTCCTCAGCTGATTTGACACAACAGCCAATTATACCTGATTGCCCTGGGTCCTGGAAACAGATCTATACAGGGCAGTTTGAGTTTATACTATACATTTTTGCAATCACAAGTCTTGATGAACCCTTTCCACCTCGGCCAAAGTGGCAGCACTTCCCTGGAGAAGGAACTACAACGGCTTGTATCAATGCCATGGTTTGTACAAAACACAAGCTATAATGCTTGCTATTGGTTCAAAATAAATGGCTGTGACTGACCAAAGAAATTGCTGTAGTTGTTCCAAACGCAATAGTCTTGGGCTATATAAGCAGGCTGCTCGGATTCATTCTGCTTGTGGGGAGACACTTGCTTTTGTTGCCTCTTTGATGTGGCACCATCAGGTCTAATAAAAACTTCTCCAGTGGTCTTTGCTTGCTTTTCAGTAGCATGAAGTGTGCTAGTAACCACAAGGGCAGCAGCAAAGAGGATGGCTTAATAGCAGGCTGGCCTTAGACAGGGATGTTGGTCTATGTGCAGTGGTTTGACTGATGGAAAAGGACCAACCTAGGGCTGCACCTGGACAGCTGATGAGCTCGCAGATACCCAGCACAAACCCAGTTCCATAAGTACTGTGCGTACCACTCAGTGCCTTGACAAGCAAATAAGCACTTCCCTCCGGGCAGTAACACCAGCTTTGGGAAGTGGCTTTATTCCACGGATGTCACAAAAAATCCAATAGCATGGGCACCTAATGAGCCACACCATGGTTTGACAGATCTGTGCAAGCACCAGACAGTGACTGGCATCATGCAGTCACTCAATACCACCCAGGGCCAGACTTCTCAGGGCCAAGTAGTGGTAATCACCAAGAAACAGTGGAAGAAGTGGCTACCCATAGAGGTTTCAATCTAGCCAGTAGTGCCCACAGGCCCAAATCTACCCTGGAACTGCCTGTGTGATACCAACTGTAGCAGACCCCCCCAGAAATCCTACCCATCCAACAGGATACCACCCACAACAGAAACGGGTGCCTGTGGTTGAGTGATCCCAGCATTACTCAGCCCCCAGGTCCCAAACAGTGCCCCCAGGTGCCCTGGTTCTTGAGCAGCAGTGGGTGCTCAAGCTTCACACAGGCTCTAGATTGCTGTCTTGACATATGCAAGTACCCTGAGTCCATGTAGTGAAATCTGGTGACAGAAGGTACAGTTGAACAGTTCAGGACAGGAAGAAAAGCCAGATGGGGGAGGAAACACAGCAGAGAACTAATAAAAGGCTGTTTGAAAATGTGCAGGCATGTTCACCAAAAGAGTTCCAAGATGCTGTCAGGTCTTCGGGGCAAATAGTCCCAGACCCTGGGTTGAGAACTGTAACACTAGAGGATGTGAAGGGCCAAATGACCTATCCCCATGCCCGGCGTAAGGGCTGTACTTTTAGTGCAAATTGCCACTTTGACATACTGCTGCTGTCAAGCATGGAGAGAAAGAAAAGTTGCTAGATGTCAGCATTTGAACATCTTTTTGCCTACTCACAATTCCCATACAGGAGCGAGTGAGTGAGTGAGCTCTCAGTCAGCTGATTGGTGATCCTTTCACAGCTGTAATCTTAGGGCCAACTGACTACAGCTATTAGACAATGCGGGGATTATCATTACTTCAATTAAACACAGGAATAAACTGAATTCCTAAAAGGAGTGGTTTCCTAGGACCTCACATTTAGGAAATGTGACTAAGTCTGGGACTAAGTACCATTGTTCTTGACACCAACTTCCAAGGCCTGGCCCGGGTCTTTCTCGTCCCACCTAAGCAGTCACTTATCTCTTCCTCCCTGATGTTATAGGAGGTGAAGAGCTATAGTAAAGTCTTGAATCAGTAAGTGGTTTGCGATCTCATGTTTTTTACTCCTGCTGTTCAAATATGTTCACTTCTGTCTCCAAGCACTTGGCTTAATTGACCCAAGTTTGCACATAACCAGTATCTAACAGCCCCCACCCCACCTTAAGATATCCCAGACACACATCTTAGGAAAGCCATGTGTCTCTCATTATAATAACAATGATCATGATTGCTAAAGGCCTCTTGGCTTTCAGGAGGAATATTTGAGAGACTAGGGTAATTTGTGACTGGAGCCATATAGAAGTACCACACAGAGCAGAAGTGGGAACTGAGTGGCATTAGCGTGGCTCCTGTCCCCATCCTCCCGTGTGTCATTACTGCTTGGGAATTTCAGTGGAGCAGAAACAAGTCCTCTGATTGGCACCAACATTCTCTCTTGTTTTAGTCTCTCCCTAGTGTGCTGTCTTTTGATGGATTACATTTCCAAATATGTCACTTAGCTATTCAGCAATGTCCAATTATTTCCTAATTCAATACTTTATTAGTTTTGTCACCTGATAGTTAATAATGGCTTAATATTGCCCCATCTTCTTTGCAGCTTTCTTTATTAATTAAATTTGTCCTCTGACAATTTCATGCATGTATGTAATGCATTCTGATTACTCTTTTACCTTACTCTCTCTTACCTACCCCACACCCCTGTCAAAACCCTCTGTTTGAACAGAGAATTTTTATGTCAACTTGGCACAAGCTGGAGTCATCAGAGAGGAGGGAACCTCAATTAAGAAAATGACTTGATAAGATCCGACTGCAGGCAAGCCTGTAAGGCATTTTCTTAATTAGTGATAATGTGGAAGGGCCCAGCCCTTTGTGGGTAGTGTTATTCCTTGGCTGATGGTTCTGGGCTGAGCAAGCCAGTAAGCGGTACCCCTCCATGGCCTCAACACGAGTTCCTGCTTCCAGATTCCTATCCTGTTTGAGTTCCTGCCCTGACTTCCTTCAGTGATGGACTATGATGCGCAAATGTAAGCCAAATAAACCCTTTCCTTCACAACTTCCTTTTGGTCAAGGCTTTTATCACAGCAATAGAAGCACCTATCTCTATAGTCTCCTTTTCCATATTTATGTCTTTTTGTTTTGTTTTGTTTTGTGATACTGAGTTTAAGCAGGGCCATATGTATGACCATGGGTATGGAGCTATCCATTGGAGCCTGGTGGACTCAACAGTGGGTACACTTCTGAAGATAATGATTTCCCTTCCCCTAGAATCCATCAGTAGCTAGTAGTACAGCAGGGAGGTCTAGAGCCCCATGAGTCCATCCCCAATCCATGACTGACCATTGACACATTCAGTTTTGTATAGGCTCAGAGCAGACAACTCTGGCTTCTGTGAGTTCCTGCTAGCAATGGCTGTGTGGTACCCAGAGGATAGCATTTCCCCACCCATAATCCTATCTTTAGGCTCTTGCATTCTTTTCACCTCTTCTTCTGTGATATCCAGGAGTCTTAGAGGAGCAGCTTTATACCTGCCTGTTTTGTAGCTTACAGTTCTTAAACTGATTGTGGGGGTAACATAAAATTTGGCAACCGTAAAAGGGTTTTGAAGATACAAAGAAGAAAAATTAATTCAAAATCATCTGTAATGAATCTAGCATGTTTCTGGCAGCATTGCCCAAGTTTTTTCTCTGACCCTTGGTTCTGAATGGACAACATATCTACAGCCATACCAGCCTGAACGTGCCTGATCTCCTTTGAATACACAACATGCACACTTGGCACTGTGCATGCCATATTCCCACATGACAGTGAATGCTTCCTAATACAGCACAACTTAGATCCAAAAGTATTGTGCTACGAATTGCCATGATTTTATAACATACACAGTACTTTTGCTCTTATAAAAATTTAATAGTTTGATTACAGAGACTAAAGTCTTTGTATTTCCATACTGTGTTTCTAAACAAGCAAGTGTCAAATTAGTATACCTATGGATTATATTGTGTTAACATATATGTTTTTATAATTGCAGTTTCAGTTGCTAGGTTGAGTTTTATTTTTTTTAATTAAGTGAAAATTTGCTTGAAATGACCACAGAATTTCAAACATTTTCTGAAATGGCCTTATACATATTTCTATCATTTTGCATAATATATTAACATGAAACAGCCTTCTTACCACAGACAATTGTAAAATCAAAACATAAATCAATTCTGAAAACCTTTGAAGATGCTTTATGTTCTGCTGTATCAAACATTCAGCCAAGATTTATTTCTTTCTGTAAAAATAAACAACCTCGTCAGTCTCATTAGCATGAAAATTTGCCTCTATCTCCTTTTGCTTTCATCTTTGATAAATGGTTAAATTATAAGTGTATCAAAGAACTGTTTTAAAGTAAATTTCTTTATGATTTATTATCAGTTAGTATTTGATTTATATACCTATTTCATGTACTTACATAACCAGAGTTATGTAAAAATTCTTGGGTGAAAAGCCATCAAAAGTGGAAAAAGTTCAATTTCAAGATGCCCGGTTAGAGCCCAAGTATCTGAAATATGGGGCTATTCATTGGCTATCAAACATAGCCATATATCACACCAATGCCCTCTGTCTGCCATCTCTGCATGAAATCCCTTCTGCCTGCTAATAAAAAAAGGTATATTCCACAAATGTCTCCACATAGCATAGCATTTGGTTTTATAATGTATAAAAATGGTTTAGAAAAAATGTTTCCCAGAATTCCATTCACTATAGGTTAGAGTAAGCCATGGGAGAAATTCTTGTGAGAGTTGGGCAGGAGAAGATCGTCATTTTGTAATCCACAAACTTTGTCACACATCTCTTAGCTTATATTGCTATTAAGGAAACAGTTGGTTCTAGAATTACTCCATATCCTCCAGATGATATTTTAGCTTTCTAATTTCTAAAGCAGGATGCACATTTAGTTCACACAGACAGGACCCAAGCTGCTCCAGAACACCCAAGGATGATCCACACAACATAGTAGAATTGGAAAAGTTCATCTTGTGAACTCTAGAACATGCCTAAGAATCCCATCTTGTCATGCTCTTCCCCAACTTAAATTAATTTTCCTTTCTCTATCGAGTGACCTGTGGGCTTCAAGATCCAATATTGGCCTTACAGAGTCTGTTTAACAATTTCTCCCGATGTAAAATCCTTATAACAAAGCAATCTAGGAACAAACCCTTTGCAGGACTGCTTCTCTGGTTACATTTGAATGTCAGCTTCTTGGTGATACAGGGGGAAACTGGGCTTCCTTCTCAGGGATTTTAGTCTCATTACTAAAAGAATTTAAGAACAGACTTGGATAGACACTTGAGGAGAATTTTATTAGAGTTTAAAAGAAAAGAACCCAGGACAGGCAAGCTGTACATCTCAGCAGCTGTCTGAAGAACAATAATGAAGGAAAGAAAAAAAAAAGATGTCATGGACGTTAAACTCATGGCCAGATAAGCAGTCATATAGCTGTCTCTTATACACATCTAGATGTGTATAAGAGACAGATCTTAAACGGTCTTATTAATTGAAAACACCAGGCCAGGTATTGAGGTAAATTCTGAATGATCAGAGAGACAGAACAAGCCACAGCCAACCTCACCTTGCCAACTCCTCAGCTGATCTTATTTCCTCAGACTGCAGGCTTCTGAGTCTTCACCCAAATGAATCTCAGCTCCACTCTGCTCAAAGCCTGAAAGCTTAAGAGGCCCTAGCTTCTGGTTTCCACACCTTATATACCTTTCTGCTTCCTGCCACTCCTTTCTGGGATTAAAGGCATGTGTCTTTCTCAAGCAAAGACATGAGATCTCAGGTGCTGGAATTAAAGGTGTGTGCCACTGGAATTAAAGGTGTGTGCCACCATGCCTGGCTGTTTCCAGTGTGGCCTTGAACTCACAGAGATCTGGATGGATCTCTGCCTCGGGAATGCTAGGATTAAAGGCATGTGCTACCACTGCCTAACCTCTATGTTTAATCTAGTGGCTGTTCTGNTCTCTGACCCCAAATAAGTTTTATTAGGGTACACAATATTTTGGGGGACATAATATAATCACCACAGGAAACCCTAGTGTTGAGATTACAGGCATAGACTAAAACATCTGATTCATCAGGCCATCATTATTGCTAAATACCTACTGTGTCTGATTTGCTCATTCATCTATGTTTTAGGTCAATAACTGTTTACTTCGCTGAGCAACTATCATGTGCCCAGAGTCATGGTAAATGGTAGTGATGTAGCAACAAATATCTGGTTAAGTTTTATTTTCAGTTTGACATAAGCTAGAGTCATCTGGGAAGAAGGACCCTCAGTCGAGGGTTTGCTGCCACCAAATTGGCCTGTGGCTTACTTTGTGGGGTATTTTCTGGATTAATGATTGATGTAAGTGGGTGCAGCACACCAGGGACAGTGCCACCTATAAGAAAGGCTGAAGAAGCCATGGGGAGCAAGCCAGTAAGCAGCTTTCATCCAAGGTCTCTGCTTCAGTTCCTGCCTCAAGTTCCTGTCCTGACTTCCATCAGTGATGAACTATAAACTGTAAGCTCAAATAAACCCTTTCCTCCCCAAGTTGCTTTTAGTTGTGGTGTTTATCACAGCAACAGAGAAGTAAACTAGAACAGCACCCAAGCTAGCTCACTGACTTCAGCAGTCATTCTCTCCAAAGCCTCTGAACTCAGCAGTGTCCTTTGTTGTTGATTTCAGGAATTGTTAGCTCCCAAAACCTAATATTTGCCAGCTTCCAATTCTGGCCTTCATTCAATGTGGTGACTAAACTTCATTGTAAGCTTTATTGGATTCAGAACCATTAGAAGACATTCCTGGTGTGTCTGTGGGAGTGTTTCCAGAGTTTAACTGAGGGGGCAAAACCCACCCTGAATGCATATACTTGGCACCGTTCCATGTGCTGGGATCTAAAACCAAATAGAAAGGAGAAATAGGGCTGAGCACTAGGGTTCACTTTGTGGTTCCTGATAGCTGATGCAATGATCTCATGCTTCTTTAACAATGCCTTCTCCACCAGGGTGAACTGTATCCCCTCTTAATGTGAGCCCAAATACTTTCCTTCAGTTACTAGTGTCAGCAATGTTGCTATTTGTTAGTTATTATTAGTCTCCACAATGAGAAAAGTAATTAATAGGCTTATCAAATGTAGCTATTCCATCTAGGTCTGTGATGTGGGTACCCAAAGGAGGAGGGAGAAGCCCCTAGGGATTTGAGAAACCAGTGTTTTCTTACTTATACTCACAGGGTTGACCATGGCTAAGACAGGAGAATCTCTGGGAATTCCAGCTGACCTGTGCTACATAGTGATTCCCAGGCTATCCTAGGCTAAAGAGAAAGATCCTGTGCCCAATGCCCCCCAAAATCTGAAAAATAAATAAAAACAGTGCCACCAGATGGGGAGCTAGTTTTACAGTTTAGAAGGCTCTTTGGTGAACACGGGGAGCAGACAACTTAGTATTACATCCCAAGGAGTGAAAAGGGGGAAAGGACAGATAATCCTTCTGAATGCTTTGCTACATTACTTTGTTTGGCCTCGATTTTGAAAATCTTATGTATCAAATTCTCAAGTACATCTTACTTTTTCGTGTGTGATGAAAATGATAGAGAAGATTTGTATCTTTAACTGTAACTCAAAGAGACCAACTTGCTCCCTGAAGTGATGTTATAGCTCTGTTGACAGAATTTATAGGCAGACAGAATTTAACATACAGTCTAATCAAGAAAGCATCAGAGTCAGATAGATTTAGAACCTAAATGCCAACTATCACTCACTAGATGTGTGATTTGGACAATTCATTTTTCTTTGATCTGCAGTTCCATCATTTGTAAAATTTGATAGAAATAGTAAGTGAGATCAAGTTAGTAAAGTACCTAGAATAGCTACTGACAGAGAAGGAATGATGAAAAACAATACAAAGCAAAGAAGAATGAGGTAAATTTTTCTGGGTATGCTTACGTAGAGACTGCATGAATCTGTAGTGAGAATTTTAAGGAGAGGTACTGATGGCTTTGTGTGCTTAACATTAAAGTCCTTTCCAATCTTTCATTTTGTAATTTAAGAATCCCAAGCAGAAACAACAGCTGTTGCTTGAGCTCACACTATGAATAGTCAAGGCCTAAATTCCTAATCGGGTCTGTTTGGAACTGTTGTCCTAAATGTACATACCACCTGAGGGACTGTGGAGACAGTGAGCAGTGGTAGCTCAGATTTGAGAATACATTGTCTACTTGGCTGCCTATTGCTGCCATACTCAGCATCTTGCCTTAGCAGTGCATGATCTTCTAAGAGTCAAATGCCCCTAAGACCTTGTATCATTATTTTATTCCTTGACTCAGTCAATTGGGGCTTCCAATGCTGATCCCTCCTTCTTTTGTGGTTTTACAACAACATGCTCTCATTGGAGGAGAAGATGCCAGAAGTTTACAGTGTTTCATGATTATCTAAGCTTTTTTATACATGGCTTATAGATATCCTTTTCAGTTTGTCCTCCAAATTTGTCTCCACCACATTTCTTTCCACTGTGTCCTCTCTACTTTTGCTGACTCCAGTCCAAGCTTTCATTACTAATGTAAGTTTTACTAATAGACTTTTAATCTAGCTCTCTCCTCTCTGTCCTTCCTGTCACGCCCACCATATACCCAAGTTCATGAGGCTACTGAACTTTTCATGCGCAACCTTGGAATACAGATATTCAGTGATCCAACCAGAATCTCATCTTTTCAAAGCAAAGACTGTGCACTTTTCTCCCGAGGTCACTTGTGAGAGCTGTAATTTTACTTCAATGTGTGGCTCAGATACCATAGTGGCTTTTATTAGAATTCTGTGTGCTTATGTCTCATTTCTCAAAGAGTCTGAAAGCTTTTCTTCTCTCATCAGTAGCTGCATTCTTTGTACTTTGTACATTCTCTTCTCTTCTCTCTCTCTCTCTCTCTCTCTCTCTCTCTCTCTCTCTCTCAATAGGGTCTTACTCTTGCGACAGTCCTCCTGTTTAAGCCTCTCTAGTGCCAGAATTATAGATAGGCACCAACACTCCAGCTTATATGTTTTTTTTGTTGTTGTTTTTTGTTTTTTTTGGTTTTTTTCGAGACAGGGTTTCTCCCTGTAGTTTTGGTGCCTCTCCTGGATCTCGCTCTGTAGACCAGGCTGGCCTGGAACTCACAGCGATTCTCTTGTCTCTGCCTCCTGAGTGCTGGGATTAAAGGCGTGCACCACCACCGCCCGGCTAGCATATACGTTTTAAAGCAAACTTTCTTCCCAGTGTGATTTAGCTCCTGAATCTCTACCTGTTTATAATGAATAAAGAAACATGAGGCAGTTGTGTTTGACCCTTACTGCAAGGTAATATTGACACCTGACAGCTTAAAACAAATCACAGGGGGACAAAAAGATGAGAGCATGGTCATTCAGTTCTGCCATTGAATACAGCTATTCTTAGTGTATAGGCAGACTGCTCTCCTGGTGCCTCTTTCCCTTTTTAAAAAAAGTCAAATTTAAAGTTGCTACGCTTCTTATTTGATTCACTCTGTAGTTTGTGGGCTTAGCAGAGTTAACTTTGGCTTGCTCTTAGATACTATGGAATTTTAAAGAAATTTTAAAGAAATTCTCTAGTACCCTCTTCAGAACATAGGCCCATTGAATCCCTTGATTTACAGATGGAGCTGTTTTGGAATCTAGTGGTGAATATAGGATTTATATAGGTGAGGTTCATTTTTACAAAATAGATGATAGAAACCCACCAAACTCTTCTGATAGCTTCTGTTCTTGATGTCATTTATGAGAACATTGCTCCTTCCAATGAATTGGTTCCCCTCCATGGTATGTATTGGGTTATAGTGGAACACGAGGTGTCAGTATGCCTTGGTGCACAAACGGCAACCAAGGCTATGTTTATCAATACTAACCTGACTGAAGTGGAACAAAGCACATTGGGAACAACATGCACAGATATTCAAGTTCATAAATGTATTCTAAAAATTACTGCATCTAGGAAAGGTTTGCTGTAAAGTTATAAATTCTATTTAGGTGTCAGCATTGGAAATGAAGTCAGATTGGCCTGTCATATGTTCATTCCATTAAACACAAACTCATTAAAAGAGCTTCTTTTCACTGAAATGCATTATTTTCCCACTCTATTTATTCAGAACTTCACTTTGTATCTATTGAAATAATTGGAAATGCTTGTTGCAGCTTGAGGACATGTCTGGAACATGATTTGCAAAATATCCTTTCTCTGCTTTCTCACTGATCATAAAATGAGCATCCTATCCCAGATATCTAAAAATAATTCAATCTTCAAAGCAGCTTTGAAAAACAAATATAAGCCTCCTCCTCTATTTTCAGCAAGAAGGAGTAAAGGTCAAAGATTAAACCCAGCCGGGCGGTGGTGGCACACGCCTTTGATCCCAGCACTCGGGAGGCAGAGGCAGGCGGATCTCTGTGAGTTCGAGGCCAGCCTGGGCTACCAAGTGAGTTCCAGGAAA
>LZPO01035013.1:100728-112817 GCA_001675575.1 Neotoma lepida | reverse complement strand
ATGTTTCACAACCAGAAAATTGGGTCAGGTAAATAGTCCCTTCTGTCAGAGTTGTTCCATTAAAATAGGCACTATTATCACATTCATTTTTCATAGGAGAAAGCTTATATTCAGAGGCAGTAGCGCTAGATCTTCAGATTTGTGGTCAAATGCTCTCTGTGGTACGCAAGTCCCTGTAATACAAACCTTAGACTTACTAGAACATTTTCCCAGCTCTAGCCTTTCCATGGCAAGGGAGGAAAATACTTCTCGAAGGTGGTGCAACTGTGAAATGGCAGGTTTCTGTGGGCTCTGGGGTGAGAACGATGACCTATAAAAATGGTGACTGCCTGACAAAATGAAGAGCAACTCTAGGAAAAGATCAGAGAACAGTGGAGCATCTCTTCCCTTAGAGACAGCCCAAGCTGTTAGCAACACAGTGCATACCACAGATGAAACCATGTAGCAGCTTCACTGTTCGGCAGCCTCCTGGCTGCCTTGGTCTCAAGAGACAGTGATTCTGCCTTCTCCCAGTCTTTTCTGTGAGACAGCTTTCGTCTAATATTAAACAAAAATGTATGTGTGCACGCTGTGTGCCTGTGTGTGTGTACATGCATGTGATATGTATGTGACACAGCAATGTGTATGGAAGTCTGAGCACAGCTCTGTGGAGTCGGTTGTCTTGAAGACAGTTTGCTATGGTGGTTATAGGGCTGGGATTTTACAACTGCCTAAAATATTTGTTCTTTAAAGAGAATGAATGCTTCATGCATTTTGAGGAAAAAAAGCCCTTGAAATTCTCTTTGGAAAATCACAGAGAGCTGCTTTCAGTTTACATTGCTATCTGGAAATTTCTGAGATTCAGTGGACTACAGAGCCCGTGAAATAACAAATGACATGGAGCAGAGTGGCCATTCTGACAAGTGGCCATTGAGTGTTTGTATGAACACCTCTCCATCGTAAAGAGCTCCCTCTCTCAAGATAGACCATTGCGTTTTTAGCTTTTTATCCAAATATAAGCCCCTGTAGGAATTAGACACCAGCCAAGCATAGGTTGCCCAGAAAGTGAGTATGCCTGGTCAAGACTGAAGCTGTAAAGCTGTAATAAGACAGCATGGAAACCATAACAATGTTCATTTTTATGTATTTTCACATAGGAACAGAATGAAAATTGGGGGGTAAGCAGAAGGAAGAAATTCTATAAAAATTAAGCATTAGCTGGGCATGGTGGCACACACCTATAGTCCAAGCACTTGGAAAGCTGAGGCAGGATGATCACAAACTTGAGGCCAGCCTGGTCTAAATAGTAAGTTCCAAGTCAGCTTAAGCTATAAAGTGAGACCTCGCCTGAAAACGAACAGCAGCAGCAAGAGATCCATTACCATTGTGCTTTCTTTTAGAAAGGCACACGGGCCAGGTGGATCTCTGTGAGTTTGAGGTCAACCAGATCTACATAGGGAGTTCCAGGCCAGCTAAGCTACATGGTGAGATCCCCACCTAAAACAACAAAACAAAACAAAACGAACAAACCAAAGTCCCACAGGCCATTTCTCTGGCCTTAAGAGCTCACCTTCTACCATGTGGGATGTGTGGCTCAAACTCAGGTCATTAGACTTGTGAGGCATGTGCTTTACCTACTGAATCATCTCTACAGCCCCATAATTTGTTATTGTTAATCTTCTTCCCCTCTTCCCTTACACCCCTGCCCACCCTCCTTGTACCCTCTGCTATCAGCAGCCTCTTTCCTTTACTCCATGTAATTTGTTCTTTCTGGAAGAATTCTCCTGTATCTAATCTATGAATAATCCCCTCTCACGTTAATTTTTCTCTACACCTAACATAATTGTGTTTAGCTTTCTATTAAATGACTCCATTAAACTCTCAATTGTAGTGGATTCATTATAATAGTAGTTCCAGGAGCCTGTCTCATCCAACTGCTATGTTGTTTGTCATTTTTTTTCCCCTGAAGAGACTTCAAAACTGATCTTTTAATTTGGGGGCCATAAGAAATCATAGTTACTATTAAACTCTTCATCTTATGATTTTGCTATCCAAACTCTTTGAATTTGTTTACATTTCCTTTTTTACAGGCAATATATTTTTTTCCTGTGTGCCAAAGCTATCTTTGACTATGTGACTATACTATTTGTGTATGTGTGTGTGTGTGTGTGTGTGTGTGTGTGTGTACATATGTGCGTACTTGAGTGTGCATGTGTGAATTTGCATGGGAAGGCCAGAGGTCCTTCCCAGGCGTTGTTCCTCAGGTGCCATCCACTTTTGTTTTTTTAAGCACTGGCCTGGAAGTTTCCAAGCAGGCTATGTGGGCTCAGGAGCTGCCCATCTCTGCCTCCTCATCACTGTGACTAAAGTCACCAAGCCCAGTGCATTTCATATTTTATGTTTTAAAAAGCATGCTGGTGAGTTTTAAAGATTGCACTCAGGTTCTCATGCTTATACTCCAAGCACTGAAATACCACACTAGTCCCTACAGTGGCTATAGCATGAACACTTAATTTTTAATTTTATTATTTTGGAGTGTGTGCTTATGTTTGTGTATGATTTGTGTGTGTGTGTGTGCTGTCTCTTATACACATCTAGATGTGTATAAGAGACAGGCCAATGCCCTTAGGGAACAGAAGACCTCAGGGCTGAGCTTCACCGCCTTTTGTTCTTTAGGCATTTCTTAGTTCTTAATTCATTTCTTTTATATTTTTGTCAACTTTTTGGTTGGATTCGTTGCAACAGTTTATCCAAATTAGCTAGCCTGAAACTTCTACGTGGCAATTTGTGTGACACTCTGCTAACTGCTGTCCTTTTCTGGAGTCTCCTTTCCAGTTACTTCTCCACAAAGCAGCTGAAGTGTCTTTCTAAGATGCCACTCTGGTGAGGCAATTTTCAAGGGACATGTAGAAACATTTAAAAGTTCACTTTTAGCTTTAAGATGGTAATCAAATTCTTCAGTTTGTGTAGTTGGAGCACGAGCTTCCTTTGCTGCCTTATTAGTTCACAGAATAAGCGTTTACAGTGTGCTGGATGTGTGGCTCTGGGTAGGTCAGATATTGTTTATTGTCTTCTCATATTACCTTCCAATTTACCTAATGCTCTAGCCAAACTCCTGTGCTTATTGTCTGTGGAAGAATTAGGTCAGAACGCAGATGGAAGAACTCCTATAGCAGTCCTTTGTCTTTTATAAAATAAATCAATACTCACATTTAAGTCTATTCAATTAAGATATTCTAATAAATTACCTAGAAAAATTGAACTGGCATTACAGTTCAATTTATACAAATTATACTGGCATATTCCTGTCTTGCTGTGTTTTGGTCCATTTGTTATGTGAGTTTGGGATATAAGCTCTGGAAGTGAATTTAGCAGTGTTATTTAGTTTGAGGAAATCTTCATAATTATAATGGCACCTAAAATGAAAAAAAAAATGGCTTCAGGTTTGTTTTGTCTAACAAATGTGGGTATGATGTACTTGGAACAGCCTAATTCCAAACAAATCTACCCCCACCTGGTGGTGGTTCCCTGAACTACTAGCCAAAGAGAGTCACTGAAAAATAATGTTATGTAAGTCGGCACACTTGGACATAATTCTATGGACTATAATTTTGTCCTCTGCTGCTGAGAAATCTTGAGCCAGCCCTTTCTTCTTCCTTTTCTCAGACTCGGTTTTCTCCACTTGTATAACTCTGGTACTTGGGGAAATGACTTAAAACAGCCTTTGCATTTGTGACAGACAAGGCTTGTGTCTTCAGTGATGCCTGGGTGAGCAGGAACCAGGGACAACAGTGGTTGTCCACCTAATTCATTCTTGTGTGGAACAAGATTTCTATGGTCAGCAGTATATGGCTCCCCTCACTCTTCTTTTTCTTTTCTTGCATTTATATGGCAATGAAGCATTTGCTGCGAGAAAAAAAAAGGGGGGGGAAGAAATTATAAAGTCAGTGAGGTGTGCGGTACTTATTTAAAAAACATGTTTAAAGGTGGTTTAAAAATAGCTCATTGAGAGTTGAAACCCTTAGCTGGGTAAAATGGCCACTCCAGATAGCTCCTAGTCAATGGGAATTTGCAATTGTAGAGAGGGTGCTTAATTGCCTCATTGCTGTGACCAAATGCATGATAAGAAGCAGCTTAAGGGAAGAATTTGGTTGGACTCATGGTTTGAGGGTATAGTCCATCATGCTGGAGAAGAAATGGCAGTGGGAGTAGCTTGTGGCCGTGGCAGCAAAAGCGTGGGGCTGTTCACTAACATCTGGGTGAACTGGGAATCAAAGGAAGAGATGCTGGTGTTCCACTCATTTCTGCCTCTTGAACCCCAGGCCAAGGGATTCTGTCACTCACATTCATGGGGGGGGGTCTTCCCCCCATCAGTTAAGCCTCTCTGGAAATGTATTCACAGACATAGTCAAAGTGTGCCTAATTAATGCCCCAGGCATGCATGCATCCATATATCTATTTCTGTGTGTGATTTTTTTTATTTTTTTAATTATGTGTGTGTAAGGGGGTAGTACATGCACAGGAATGTAGGTGTCTGCAGAGACCAGAGGTGTAGTATCACCCTGGAGCTGGGGTTTACAGGTGCTTCTGAGCTATCTAACATGGTTACTGGTCCCCTGGAAGAGCATGGCTCTCTTAACCACAGAGCCATGTCTCCATCCCTCCTAAGGCATTTCTTAATCCAATTGAATTGACAATTCAAATTGGCCATCAAAGCAGGGCACAGTCAAGCTTAATTACTTTCCCTGAGCAAGAAAGGAGGGGAGAACATGTTTCTGTTTGAATGGCTTACTTAATAAAGAAGGAACTCAAAGTCACCTTGGATTTCAAGCCTTCCATATACACATCTTAGGAGATATAACAACAGTGAAGAATATTGGGCTGTATTGGTCATCATCCATTTTATGCAGGAAGGCCTCTTTCTGAATTGCTTTGACACAAACTTAAAAATAAAGATTATAGGATTAAGTGGAGACATTTCTTCATCTGCTGAGGTTATCATGTTCCGTGGGATAGTATTCGTGATACTGGGAAGAGCTTTCTAGGTTGTGAATGGAAATCCTTCCAAAGACACAATGTGTTGAGCTTCCAAACTGTTTGAATTTCATGACAGAGAGCCCCCATGGAAAGGAGTGTTATAAACTAAGAAAGCTGAATTGTATTGGACTCTTTAGGCCCCTTTGACAGCCAGTTCTCACTGGCCTCTGTGTCTGCCTTAGTGTTTTTGTGTGACTTCTGTCTGGAATTTTGCAATGTATGTAAGGCTTAATGACCTATGATATCCATTTAAATCTTTAAAAAATTCATTTTTGAGGTATTCATGCAAGCATCCGATAGCATATGCTCATATATATGCTCCCATTCCCCCTAAAAGTACTTGCAAATACCCCCTGAAGAATTCTTTCATTTTTAATAACTAGCTAGTGTTGTCTGTGTATACATGGATATGGGTCCATCCACTAGAGCACACAAAACCAACTAGTAGCCATATCTTATAAAGAATCATTATTCTTTCCCCAGCAACTGGGAAGGAGAGGCTACCTGAATCTTGTGGATGATGTCTCTACCTTTTTATAGCTTGTCTCCCTGATGACCCCAACTATAGACTTCCTTCTTGGGACTATAAAAGATTTGTGCAATTCATTTATAGAGAGAACCATGTCTTTCTAGAGCTCATGTTGTTAACCCCAGCTTGTATTCCTAGAGTATATGGTCTTTTGTGTCAGTTCATAATAAACTGGTATCCTGCTTCAGAAATTTTTTTACACTAACAAATCAAAATGCCAGGTCTTTCCACATAATGGGGCTTGGATAGCAGAACACTGGAATGGCCTGTCTTTCTAGGTACTGCCTTCCTTGAAGAACATAGTAACCTTTGCCTTCCCTACCTTTTCTATAGTGTTAGTAAAGAACTTTCACTTCAATTTTGTATCTCCTGGATAAGAGATAGCGTTTCATCTTGGGGTAGCCCTAATCCCTGAAGCTACTCTGCCAGTTCTCTGAGCTTTGTCGTGGGGATCTAAACTTGGGGAAAAAAAACACTATGAGAAATTTTAAATTTCAGGCAACTGATAGAGAACTCTTGTTGACTCAAATCCTTGCCATAAAACCCATTGGTGAGCCTCCTCTAAACTTTCTCCCAACCCTTGCAGTGGCAAGATGCTTAAATTTGCTGGAAGCTCATGGATCTGGGTCTGACTAAAAGAGGCATACTTCCTGGCCCCACAAAGTGCCAAGTATTTCAGAATGTTGATGAAGACATGCTTTTGAAATAATTGCATTCTTTTTAATCCAAAGAAATTGCAGGACTATATGCTATTCCAACAGAAAAGCATTTTACAATTCCTCAGGAGAACAGGATAGGGTATCCTTACTTGCTTATCCCCAGCCCAGGCTTCCAGTGGGCAAGGGGCTAGGGCTTTGATAAAATACAGCAGTCTAAAGGAGGAGAGAGCAAAGGAGTATGAAGGCTAGACAATACTAAGTGCCATCTACCACTTTGTATGCTTTCAGGGCACCTACCGAGCGAGTTAGTCTAAGTTCAGGTTGGGTTGAGCTAAACACTGGCCCTTGTCATTGTGTACCTAGTTGCCACTTGAAGGGTAGCAGGGGATGGGGGGTGACCAGATGCACTTTCACCAAAGTTGACAGACATATCCTGGGCTATTTTGTGGAGTACAGCTCCTGGTTAAAGACTTCTTGCTGCTCCCAGGCTCTTTGAGACACCTGAACTTCCTAACTGACTCTCTCAGTGCTCTTGACTTACAGGCAACTCCGCTAGAGTGCCTAGTAGTTCCCACCTAGTTCCCTTAGACATGGTGCTAGCTATATAGTTCCTTGCATTTTGTGTCCAGTCCTAGGTTATCAAATCACAAGTCCTCTTAGAACTCTGAGGCCATAGGCATCTGAGGCATGCTTAGAGTTGATGTGCTCAACTTCTTTAAACCTGACTCATTGTGGACAACAACCCTACTCCCACCTCCAAATTCCACTTTGGCCTTGTGGTGACTGTTCTTGGTTGTCAACATCACTACATCTGTAATTAACTAAAACTTAAATGGCTGGGAACACCTGTGAGGGACTTTTCCCTAATAAATATCATTAGAAGTGGGAAGACCCACTCTAATGTGGATCTTTGAGGTGGGGTGATCCACATTTAATCTGGACCACACCTTCTTCTGGCAGCCTATATAAAGGAAGAAAAGCTTCACTCCACTTGCTTGCCCTCACTCACTTGCAAGCCCATTCCTTCGCTGGTATTAGAACCTACTTCTTTGGGATTCCAATATAGACTGAAGACCAGCTGAGACATCCAAGCTTATGGACTGAACAGCTTCTTCCCCCTATAAGCTCTGTTCCCTAGAGAATCCTGACAAATACAGGCCTCCATTTCTCTATGGAAGATCAACCTTTTCCAGACCTCTCCTATTAGTAGGCAGACCAGCCAGGCTCCCTCGTGTAGGGAAGACTAGCAACAACTTGGGAGGAATTGTCTGAGGGATATACTTGCCCTGTCTGTCAGTCCCTAGAGGGGTTTGATGTGGGAATGCTAGTGCCCATTTCAGACAATCTTGTGCTTCATGCCAATTGTTATGGTACTAGGCACTGGTATGTTTTTGCCCCAGGATCCAAGGGTCCATCTCTTGGGCCAAGGTGCTAGATAGATTTTTCTAGTCTCTTATTTTGGCCTCTGAATGTGCATGAAGGGGTTTTGATATGAGGTTTAGGGTTAACATGTGCTATGTGGGCATCTGGGATTTGAAAATGTCAAATGCCATAACCACAAAGTATCCTTCCAGCTCTGCTCCTGGATAAGCTCCCCTGGTCAAGGACTCATCTGTATCAAATGGGCCCAGTACATATTCTACTTTTATCTTGGTATTTCTTTCAGTGCTTTGGCAGCCCACAGAATTATTCAAGCAAACAGAATCCTCCTTCAGAAAGAGGACAGTATCTCTTTGATATTTAATGGCCTGCTTCCCATCGCCCATGGTTTACAGCACTTCAAAACATGCAGACTTTTCTTCCCTTGTTATGACCAATTACTTGTTATGGACCTTGTCTCTTCATTATGTGTTTGGCCATCCAATTTAACTGTAACCCTAAAACAAATTAGAGTTATAATGTCTCAATTATCAGTGGGGAGAATAAGAAGTTAGTAATATAACTGTCATTATTATGTAGTGGTTTGAATAGGAATAGCTCCCATAGGCTCAGAGATTTGAATGCTTGCTCATTAGAAAGTGGCACTACTTGATAGAGACTAGGAAGTGTGGTCTTGTTGGAGGAAGTGTGTCACTGTGGGTGGGCTTTGAGGTTTCAAATGCTCAAGCCAGGCCCAGTGTCTCTTCTTCTTGCTGCTCCTCTAGCACCATGTCTGCCTGCGTGCTGTCATGCTTCCCGTCATGCTAATAACTGTAAGCCAGCCCCAATTAAATGCTTTCCTTTATAAGAGTTGCCATGGTCATGGTGTCTCTTCACAGCAATAGAATATTGGCTAGGACAATACATAATGGCCAAATCATGAAGTTTGGTCAGCTTTATGTAGCTGCTCCATTGCTAAGTAAATAGTTCCATAATAATAGAGAAGGTTACCTGAAATGAAACTACCGACTATTGGTGGGTCCATGTTTTGACTTATGTGACACTATATTGTGATACATTATATATAATATATTATTATATAATATACAATAATATTAATATACAATATATCATATATTGCCAGGAATCTGCAAAGATGACCCCACCTTAGACTACTGGAAGTAATCGAGAGGGAGCCTGTACTGACATACTCCAGTGAGTATTCACATGGATGAATACCCTATCTGTCAACACAGAGCCCTGATCCAGAGATTGATGGAGGCAGATGCGGAGATCCACAGCCGG
Source organism: Neotoma lepida (assembly GCA_001675575.1). Classification (NCBI taxonomy): domain Eukaryota; kingdom Metazoa; phylum Chordata; class Mammalia; order Rodentia; family Cricetidae; genus Neotoma; species Neotoma lepida. Next base: position 103,949 of record LZPO01035013.1, on the reverse strand, counting down.
GCACCAGGCTGAGCTCCAGGAGTCCAGTTGATAGAAGAGAGAGGGGCTTCTGTGAGCAAGGGACAAAGGGATCATGATGGGAAGGTGTACAAAGATGGCCAGCCAAACTAGTGGAGATGCATGAACTGTCAACCAATAGCTGAGGAGCCCCCAGGAGCCCTCTCCCAGAGACATTTACGGAAACAGATGCAGAGATCCACAATCGGGTGCCAACCCAAGCCCCAGGAGTCCAGTTGTGAGAGAGGAAAAATTGTATGAGCAAGGGACATGGAGATCATGACTGGAAAATGTACTGAGATGGCCTGTCAAACTAGTGGAAACGCATGAACTGTGGACCAATAGCAGTGGAGTCCCCCATGGTACTGGACTGGGCCCTCTGGATACTGGAGACAGGGGTTTAGCTTGAACTGTTTGCGGTGGGATCGGGATCCATCCCTAGTGCATGAGCGGGGTTTTTTTTGGAGTGCAATGCCTATGGTGGGACACCTGGTGCAGCCCAGGCACAGGGAGGAGGGTCTTGGACCTGCCTCAAGTGAAAGTACCAGGCTCTGGGGACTTTCCATGGGAGACCTTGCATTGGAGGAGGTGGGAATGGGGGGGAATGAGTTGAGGGGCAAGGCTGGGGGGCAGGAGGAGGGAGGAGAGGGGGTTCTGTGGTTGGTATGTAAAATAAGAATCTTTTAATAAAAAAATAAAAAATATATAATTGTATTAATATACAATATATCATATATTAATTGTCAATGTATTATATATTGAACTGAAATTAATTATATATTAATCATATATTTACATAATTAAGTCATAATATATATATAATTAATTAATTATACCCTACTGTGATATATCATCAGGCTTGGCATGAATTTGATAGGTGGTCTCTGAGGCTTTCACCTATAAAGGCACGGACAACACAATCCTTTTTTTTTTGCTGTTTCCTTTTAAAATAATTTTTATGAATTTATTTTATTTTATATGTATGAACTTTTTGCCTGCATGTATGTATGGACACAATGTGCATGCCTAGTACCCACAGATGACAGAAGAGGGCATGGATCTCCTGGAGTTACAGATGTTTGTGAGCTTCCATGTAGGTGCTGAGAAACAAACTCAGGTTCTATGCAAGAGCAGCAAGTGTTCTTAATCTCTCTGAGCCAACTCTCCAGCTCCATTCCTTTCTTTTTCACAACTATTTGTTTTGAATTACATGTATATGTGTGTCTGTGTGTGGGTATATGCATGCGAGTGCAAGTGCTCACAAAGGTCAAATAAGGTTGTTGGAACCCATGGAATTGGAATTACAGGCAGTTGTGAGCTACTCAGCATGGGCTTCTGAAAGAGCAGTACACACTCTTTTCTGATGAGCCATCTCTCTAGCCCTTGGACAATATATTCCTTTTCCTGGCATTGCTTGAATCCTGATTACTATGGTTTGAACTAGTGACCCTCAGTAAGTACCCAGTATGTCTAGCCTTATGACCACTGTAGACTGCTTAGGGCAGATATGCATATATTGTTTGTGATTGAAATGGCCTCTTGTTAGGTTTCTGTAAAGGAAGGAGGTATTACCTCAGAGAGAATTAACCATGGCATTGCAGTTTTCTAATAGTTGTTCAGATAAATGTAGTGACTTTCACCATCTCCTGTGCTTCGATTTCTTGACCACTGTTATGCACACTCTCCTGGCACCAGGGCTATTGAAGTCCACATCCAAGGTGACCTGTAGTTTAGGCACTGATAGAACAGAAAAGAAAAGAAAAAGAAAAAGAGAAAGAGACATTTGGTAATAAACTTATCTACCAATACAAGCCACCTCTGTTCAGTGCACTTTAGCTGTGTTTGTTTTTGTAACTTACTAGCAAGTGAAAGGGTTAATCTTGAAAACAAGAGATTAATGGACCCCATGTAATCCATAGATAAATGACCTGTCTGGACATGAACCCTGACCTTGGAGAGGTTAATTGGCACTCCATGGAGAAGGTATATATGTATGTTTAGATAGATAGATAGATATATAGATAGATAGATAGATATGATATGATATAATATGATGTGATATGATATGTAATAACACCAAAGTGGAATATTACATACCCAGTATTTTTTTCTGTAACTATCTAGAAACTCTGTACCACATGTGATTGGCTAGAGATGAAACCCCAAAGTCACAAATCTATTATTGATAGAAAAACTGTAATAAGATATTATAAAGAAATTTTTACAGAATTTTTCATAGCGTGTCCACAGAAGAGGGTGGTTTCAGTTCATTGACCTCTGAGTTGTAAACACAGCAAAGTTTCACTGTACTCTAGCTCCTGTTACAACAACAATCCTAATTATCATAGGTAAAGGGGAAACCTCCATTACATTCCTGTGGCACAGCGATGTGGTTAATTCACACCCAGATTAAACCCAGAGTCCTTAAACCCTTCAGAACACCTAGTGCAGAGGAGGCTTCTAATCCTGAAGATACTGACATGAGGCTCCATGGATGAGGAAATACATAAATATGAGTGGAGTAAAGAAGCTGTATACCCTCTGAAGGATATCCAATAACTAACAACCAAGAAGAAATGGAAGAAAGTAACAAATTAGAATCTATGAGGAAACAAACAAAACTTGCAATAAAAACAAAACTTGAAACAAACAAAACTTGCAATAAAATCAAAACTTCAAAACTTTACCTAATCGGAAATCCAAAAATTGCTAAAATACAACAAAACATATTTTTTTTTGTGCAACAAAATGCTAAAAGCACATTGATTGTCTTTTGTTCTTCTGCAATGTGGCTTCTTCATTAACATCTGCTGAGATGCATCAACTGGCAAGTCTTTAGGCTTTAATTAGCTATTGTATCTGGGGAGCTCTCTAAATTTAAAGATGATACTTCTCTATAATATTATGCAAGCTACTAAACATAAATTACAGGGGAAATAGGTGTACTTTACTTTAACCATCAGAACGATTGTCTAAAATCCTTGTGGCCATAACACATATTATCCTAAAATATCCCATAGTGGGTATATATTTGTTCTCAATCAATAATAAACTAAAATTAAGTCTTGACAAATTGCATGACAAAATGAGGCCCCATGAGCTCCCAATCAAAACAGTTAATATGGGGCTGGAGAGGTGGCTCAGAGGTTAGGAACACTGACTGTTCTTCCAGAGGTCCTGAGTTCAATTCCCAGCAACTACATGGTGGCTCACAACCATCTGTA
>LZPO01035013.1:79238-95133 GCA_001675575.1 Neotoma lepida | reverse complement strand
ACCTGTGTGCAGAGGCCAGAGGAGAATGTTAAATGTCCTGCTTAATCATTTTCTATCCTATTTACTTGAGGCAGGGTTTCTCACTGAATCTGGTGTTCATGGATTTGGCCAGACTAGCTGACCAGCAAGCCAGCAAGCTCCCAGATCCACTTGTCTGTAAGGTCCCAACATGTAACCATGCCTGGATTTTACATGCATGATGGGTTCAAACTCAGGTTTTCACACTTGTACAGTAAGTGCTCTTACCCATTGAGCCATCTTCCCAGCCTCCTCACTTTGGGAATAATTAAAAAAAAATTTTATGTTAAAGATAATGAAGACCATGTTTGTATAGGGCAAACCAAAAGTGAACACAAAGAAAAGAATGGGAAGTTGGACAAGGTTACAGCAGATTTTCAAGCCATAAATGCACTCCTGCAGGAGACTGCTAGTGAACACATGTACACACACATATTCTTACAGAGACCTTGGTCATCATATGAAAGAACTTGTGCCTCCTAGGAAGGCCTGGAGCCGATTCTCATTCACAAGCTGCTCTTTGGAAGAAAACGGCACCCATAATAAACTTGGATATTTTGAGTGACTAAGTCAGAGAACTCTGAAAAAGCCAGCCCCACGCCCCTGCACAATCACTGAGTACTTACATATGCCATCGCCTACAACATCTCCAGGCCAGAAACACATGATTAGTAAAATGCCAATTCACTGAAAACATGTCTTTGTGAAGATAGCCCTAAACCTTAGGAATCTGAAGTCTCTTTACTGAGTAAACATCATAAATCTTTGCTATGTGAGTAAGATGGCCTCTTTGCATCTTCTACCACATGTCCAGCCCTGGGAACGGATGTACAAGAGCAAGGCTTAGATGGAAGTGATAACAATGTGTATAGTCCAGAAAAGGCTACAGAAATGTGACTTTGAGCAGAGAACATAAACTGGATGGCTCAGCTCAGAAGGGCACTGTAAGTAGATTACTTTTCTTAAATGAATCAGGTGCCCCTGGAGGGAAGATCCCATTAATTTGGAGAATTTCTTCATCTTGACTTCATGGTGTGCTCTATAGGGAGCTGAAACAATGTGTTTGTCTGAGGTTCCCACCTGGCTGCTTCCTCCTTTCTATTTCTAAGAAGGTGTATACCTCAGTGCCACATCCTGTCTGGTAATATGCACCAAATCATTGTTTTCCATCCTCTGGATAAAAGCATTTGTGGGAACAAAATTCTGCCTGATTGCTGTGTTTCTAGCTGCTTCACCATTGGAAGGGAGAGGTAAAAAGTACGAATGCCTACGACTGACTGGGCTTGTCTACATGGCTCCAGGAGGAGGGGACCTTGGGAAGTTGATGGCCGAGGTGTTGTCTGCCGTTTACTGAGAAGTAATGTGAGGGCATTTACTGATGACTAGTGACTTCCCTGTTGAAGCAAAAAACCAAAAAAACAAAAGGCTGCCAATGAGGCTGTGATTCAAGAGGTTTAGACAGGTGTTGGCAGGATATGGTTTCCATCTGAGAGCAGATTGCAAAGTTTCTGTCAGCCAGACCTAGACTTCTGAGGCCTTTGAATTGAGCTGAGACACAGTAAACCATTTACTAAATAACCTGACAGTGATGCTTCCCAGGCACCTCTGTCACTCCAGAACCTACCTTCTGTACCTGCAGAGACCTGAAATTGAGCACACCCAGACCTCCAATCTCTAGGTCCTGTGTTTCACCTCTAGAATTTCTCCCATACCTCTACTTCCATATGTAAAAGGCCTTTAGCACTTTCTCTACTCCTTTGAAGTTACCAAGCCTAATGCTTGTGTGTAAAAGTAGCACAGCCCACAGACCTAGGTATGTAGGGTACTATTCTCAGGCTAGAATTTTCTGTTCCACTTGTCACATGCTTTAGGGGAAGGCTCTTGGGCACACATTCATTATACCCTGGGCACCCACCCAGTTTAGTTTGTTAAAAAGTGAGACTACAGTTGTGCTGGCTAGTTTGTATGTCAGCCTGACACAAGCTAGAGTCATTTTGGAAGAGGGAACCTCAATTGAGAAAATGCTCCTACCAGATTGGCCTGTGGGCAAGTTTGTGGCATATTTTCTTGATTGGCGTGGGAGGTCCCAACTCACTGTGGGTGGTGCCACCCCTAGGCTTGGTGGTGCTGGGTGCTATAAGAACGCAGGCTAAGCAAGCATGAGGAGCAAGCCAGTAAGCTGCTGGCCTCTGCATCAGCTCCTGCTTCCAGGTTCCTGTCCTGACTTCACTCAGTGATGGACTGGGAAATGGAACTGTAAGTTGAAATAAACCCTTTCCTCCCTGGCCAATAGAAACTGTCACTAAGACAGAAATTGGTTCCAAGTCCTGGGGTATTGTTGTGACAGACCTGACCACATATTTTAAGAGGTTTGTGGAAGTGTTTGGAACTTTAGTCTGCTCAGAGCTTAATGGGCTACTGTTTTGTACGAACTTGGAAGATAATGTTGACAGCAATACAGATGATTGAGGCAAAGTTTGTGAGGTTTCAGCGGAAAGTTTAAGAGTTCCTTAGAGACTATCGGGGTGTCTGATATTTTGAGCTTTAAGAATTTGTGTTCCAGGTGAAATAGGGCTTAAGAATTGGCTGTGATTATCAAGAGACCAAATCCACTAATGTGAAACCTTGGCTTTACTGGGACAATTGATGCTGGTTAGCTGAAGCTGAAAAATTAGCAGTGGTCATTAGGAAGAGGCCAGCATCATTGAGTGGAAATCTTCCAGGAGTATTTCTTTAGGGTTAGCACATAGAAACTGTGGTCAAGAGGGGGCCTAGGCCACATCTCGTGGTGGCAGCCAAAGGTTGTAATGTGTAATGAGTCTCCCAGTTGATACTCTTGTGAAGGCATGAAGGGGTCATGGAGAGCAGCTGGGGCTTGGAATCATGTGGCAGGTTCAGAGTTCCCTAAGAGAGCTCAGGAAAGGCTAGTGGTGAAGGCGAGACCCAGTTGCAGAGACCCAAGCATTTTGGAGATGCCAGTACTATGGGATGACTATTAAGGACAATAGCAGCTGTGGAGTGGAGCCAGCCTGAGTCTAGGAGACAATCTGAGTGTACCGTGGCAAGTCCTCTGGAGCCCAGAAGACTGTGAGTGAATCCTTGATATCTGGACACTGAGTATTTTTTTATATTGTTGGGCTTTTAGTTTTGCTTTGATTTGATTAGGATGTGACAGGGCAAGATAATGCAGAGGTTTCTCCATCTTGTATTCTTGCTGAGGTCATTTAAGATTTAACTATTTGATCTCCTTAATGGAGAATTCCATGGAAAATTACCCAACTCTGTTCTAGGAACCAAAGGTCAAGACGCTCTAACTAACTTAGTTTCTGTTAAACTGCCTGCTTGTGCAAACCACCCCCTCCAGCTAACTGCTTATCTTAGCGTCTGGTAAACTGTCTGCTTGTGTGGAACCCCCTCCAGATAACTGCTTATCTTAGCTTCTGTAACTGTTGACTTCCGTGAAGTCCCTTGCAGCTGCCAAACAAGATGCCAGAATGTGGCTTTTGCCTTCAAAAACCCCATGCTCTGGACACTGAGGGCTACACTTAGGTCTCAAGTACCCGAGTGTAGTCCAATCCAGCTGAAACAGACTTTCAGTTGGCTGTAAAGTGTGTCTGAGTGCCGCAGACTGACTCAGTCGGGTAGGAGAACCGGGGGTCTCTGGTACTCAGGTGGGTGAGGATCGACGAGATGACAGAAAGCCACAGACTCAAAGGAACTGTGAAGCTGACTGTGTTTAATGTTGCTAAGCACAGCGTTTTTATGGACAGTTAGTAAAAAGGAAAACTTAGAATTGAATACACATTCTTCACGGACATGTACTTTCCCCAATAAATCAGAGTGTACCCTGGTCACGCTCAGATATCCCCAAGAACAATCATTCAGTATTGTGTAAAATACATGAGAAACTTATTAATCACAAATGTAATGGACAATAGGGGAGGGAGTCCATGCCAGGTGCCCGCAGCTTGTGTGGTTAACACTTGCAAGCCCTTAGTTTCTTCTTAGTCTTTTTGCTTTTGAGAAAGAGGCTATAGGCATTCTCTGTGTTGCCATAGATCACCCCAATCTCTTTATTGTATATGTTTTTTCTGGTATATATTTCCAATATTTCTTACCTCTTTTCTATCTATTATAATTTATCCATTCTAAAGCTGGCATAAGTTGTTTTAGTATGCTATCTCTTTGTTTCTTGGAGAGCAGACACCAAGAGGGCCTGCTTCTCCTGAGCTTTTCCATAAGTGGCAAGGTGTAATAGGAAACCTTTTCTCTCATGTAATTTACTCATCTATTTTCTAACTCATCATAGACTCCTGTATAAGACAAAGGATTAAGAATACTTTTTATTCTCTTCAGGGAATTTTTTCCTTGTGGAGAGTCCCACCACCTGTCCCCTATGAGCCACTGCCATTTCCCATGACCTATCCTTTTGGGATTTTTATGCAAGTTTCTTGCTAAATATTCTTCTATTTTATGGGGTGGCCATATGAATCAGTGGTGGTGGAGTCATCTAGGACTTTCCTAACCCTCTCCATCTTTACTGTCCCAGTCTCTTGTTGCTGATTTGCAATTGGGTCATATAATCTCCAGTTGATTTATTCTCTTGCAAAATTTTCTAGATGGCCCACAAAAGTGGACCCTCAGATAGCCCTGGGGTCGGTCCTGGGCCTGAGCCATAATCAGGTGGTGGCGTGACAGTAGGGAGGTCACTCTCCGGTCCAGTTCCTGAGAACTGCTGCAGGCTTGACTGATGTTTCCCATAAGAAAGCAGGACAGAAACAAAAGAAACTGACAGCAAGAAAAGATATCCCCCGTCACTGTGGCTGTGAAGCGTAGAGTACACCTCCTTCTTGGGGAACAGCCAAGCCCTCCAGGAGCAGAGCTTCCTTGAAGCCTCAGCCTCAGGCCTATGAGCACGTTTTTCCACATGCTATGCAGACTCTACTGGAGTCGCCGTGGCATCTGAGTGGTCATCTCTGGTGGGCTCCCTGTAACAGTGACTGGGCCCTGATTATTTTTGTCAGGTCCAAAAGGTACTGAGGACAAATGGCTAACTGTGGTACCTATTAGCCAGAACTGTTAACATAGAGAAAGGAACCCTGTCTCAAAAAATTTTAAAAAAAAGAGAGAGATTGAACTTTTAGCTTGTTAGAAATTGTAGACTATGGTTTCTTTAAAAGTTAGAATGGTTTACATTGTGATATTAATATTACTATGACATTTTAGGGGTGATCAAGAAAGGAAAGTTTACAGTTAAATAGTAATGGTTTGGATGTCAAGTTGACAAGGGGCCAATTGTGCTGGCTAGTTTTTGTCAACTTGACACAAGCTTGAGTCATTTTGAAATAGGGAACCTCAATTGAGAAAATGTTCCTACTAGATTAGCCTGTAGTGCATTTTCTTGATTGACGTGGGAGGGCCCAGCTCACTGTGGGTGGGGCCATCCCTGGGCTGGTGGTCCTGGGTACTGTAAGAAAGCAGGCTGAGCAAGCCATGTGGGCAAGGCAGTAAGCAGCACCCCTCCATGGCCTCTGCATCAGCTCCAGCCTTCAGGTCCCTGCTCTGTTTGAGTTCCTGTGCTGACTTCCTTCAATAATGGACTGTGACCTGAGAGTTGGAAGCTAGAATAAATGCTGTCTTCCCTTCGGTCATGTTGTTTTATCACAGCAATAGAAACCCTAACTAAGACAATGGTTTTCTCTGTCCAATATACATTGCTTGCCCAGACTTCAGGTACTTTCCTGGTTGTCTCTAAGCCTTCAACACCCATCAAGTTTTAATGACTCTACTTTCAGAAAAGGTCCCAACACTTTTTATCACTCCAGTGATTAATCAATTCCCCAGGGCAGGCTTTGTGAAACTTTCTTCTAAATCACTGCACCTTAAAACCTAAGGTACTCAGAATTGGAATGTGGTTCACTTGGTATGTCCTCTTTCTTTTTCTTCCCATGTCACATAAGATACAGACCACAGGTTCCACAGTGTGTACATGCAGACTGGGAAGCATTGATTGAGAGAGAGAGGAAGGCAGGCTCTTGCAATAGCCTTATCTTACATGGATACAGGTACTTCTTCTAGGTGGGCTGTCAAGATAGGAGACAATGACTTTTGAGAGAAAGAAGCCTGGGCCTATAGAAATTCAGATGTTCCTACACAGCCAGATTCCTCTCTTGTGACACCAGCATTTGGATCAACTGAGCCTGATGGAGCCATTTGGATCAACCTGCATTGTTGAAGAATTAGATATTTTACTTTTCCCCTTTTTCTTGTTGTAATCTCCAAGAAAAAAGTAAGTATTTAATAATGCTAGGCATATTCTACCATGCTGTTTTATGGTCAGTTGAACATCTGAGTTGTCATTCAGTGCCAAGGGCAATGAACAGGGCAAGGATCAGTCTGTAGAAATTGCCACGAGTAGGCAGTGTACATTTTCTCAAAGGAACTTTACAACTCACTTTCAAACAGATTAATTGATTTATACCTGATGTCTCGGGGAGACAAAAGTATACTGCACCATGTCTTTGGCATGAAGACCTGGGACGTTTGACAAAAGGTGGGTCAAATTGATTGATTTGGCCAAATGTAGAAGAAGGTAGGAAGGCAAGGCCAACTCAGAACTTTCATCAAATGTAAGAGGCACTACAGGCTCTAAATCCAGAGTTTTGGTTGGCATTGGTGTGTGTAGAGGGAGGCTAGTAGAGGGAATATTTGTATTCTGAATGGAGTGAGGGGCAAATGTGGAAGGGACAGAGAATAGCACAGAAAGCTGAGGTGTGAGAGTTTGTTCTTGGAGCTGGTCTAGTCAGCAATAGTGGTAGTCAGTGAACTTGCTGGAAATGGGGAGAGATTCACAACTTGATTCTCAAAGAGACTAAGGCTCTAGCAAAATCAAGGACAGGAAAGACTAGATTACATGAGTTACATTCATTTACTTGAAGGAGGAGAGTTACAACAGGGGAATGGGAGCTGAGAGTGGATAGAGATCTGAGGAGAAAACAAGACTCAGAGAAAGATGAATAAGGATTGTGGTGTATGCAGCACATTACTAGGTGGGTAAGTAGTAGCCAGGACATTAACAGTACTTTAACCTAAACCATAGGTAAATTGAGATTCAGTAAATTCTGTGAGGTCAGCAGTGGCAAGTGAGATCCAGGCGATGACACGCCCCATAAAGGAGTCACTCCCTTATTCTACTAACCCTTTTCAAGCAGGGCTTCAGCAAAACTCGGTCAAGAGCACCAGAGTCGAGGGGCCTCCAGAATACTGTACAAAGCCTTCCACTAGACTCAACTTACACTTCCCCCTGTGTCTGAAAGCTTAATCCACTCTTCTCACCCTGCTTGGAGTTCACAGGCAAATGCGTCAGTGACTGTGTCCTTGTCATTTTAGGAGCTTCATTATTTTCTTGAGAAGAAGGGCTGCAACAGTGGGTGGAGGGGCAGGAGGAGGAGGAGGAGGAGGGGGCAATAAGAAAGAGAACTGGGTTGGCACAATGCTCTGAAAAGAAGCTCCCCTAGGCTTCATTTCATCAAGTACTAGGCATGACACAAACATTGTAGAGTAAAGGATGCTTTCATGCACCTATTCTCTGAGCACTGGCACTTTGATGAATGGTAGGGAAGAAATTATTTACCACTACTGATAAGGTTTTTTTGCACCTGGATAGGCCTCTCCACTGATGCAGCAATCCAAATCAGACAAAATTTTAAAAAGGCCAGGTTTAATGGGTAAAGTGTTCCTGGTGATTCCCTGGCCCCTCAGAGAGGAGACCAGAATGAGATAATGGAAGAACCACATGTCTGTTTTCTGGGAAGCAGCTTAAATACCCACAGGGAGTGGTCTTGAGCCTCTGTGGGGGAGGAATCGTGTTTGGCGGGCTTTGAAGGGGCGGGTTTGGTAAAGAGATGGGGGAGGGGAGTTGGGACAGATCTCCCATCAGGACTGTCAGCACAGAACCCGACGAGCTCAAGGAGGAGGTTGAGAGAGGACACTCACTCCGCACAGCCTATGTTCCAGCGTGCTGTCCCGTGCTGGGCTGCGCACAGGCTGGGAGTCCTGGTGGCATGAGACGTTGGTGGCAACAGGGCTGGAACCTGAGCCACGCAGGAAGCATGGCTGGTGATAGGGCACCGGGCTGGAGTGCAGCCCTCATGGCTGCAGCTCTGGAAGTGGACCCCTGGGTAGGAAGTGGCACTGGAACCAGCCTGCGGACATTGAGTGGCAGCCAGGGGCTGCCTGCACAGAGTGGAATGCCAGGGGTTGAGGTGGAGCTCCCGCCAAACAACCACTACTTGTCTTGCCCTCAGGGAGGACTGAAGCCATCATTCCAAAGATGACATTTAGACAACTTATCTGGAGGTTTCCATTCAATTGTCCCTTTAGAAATGTGGATATACTTTAGTTATTAGCCTGACCACCACTAGTACACAAGATGTTCACTCTTGTAAAGGAAATATTTTTATGGCCTGCATTCAAATTGTCTGCCAAAGGACAAGTAGATGCCATTTTAGCTTCTACTTGCTCCTTCAGCTGAGAGCCCTTGGCCAGGGCTCTATGTTTGAACTTTAAGGTCACCAGAGCTCTACCAAAAGGGACCAAATTTTTCTAGAATGACACAAAATGATCTATGATAACAAGTCTGACCCTGGGATTAGGAGACAGAGTTAGCTTGTTGGTCTCACTTATTAACTGTCAAACACAGCTACAATTCTGTAAAGCCGTTTAAGAGGTCTCAAAAGTTATAATCAAGAACTGTGTAGCGGAAACCCCTGTAACTAGATAGCACTTCTCAAAGGCTTGTTTACAGTAGCCCTGAATACTGAAATCTGGGCTTTCACCTAACATAGAGATGCATTTACTTCATAGGAGTCATTCAGACACTTATGTCCAATAGCATTTGCTTTCTGAAGCATTGTATTTGAAATAAACCATTTGTCTCTGCAGCTCAGCTTCTGGGCAGCCAGCCTGCAGTGAAGCCAGCAGGCAGAATCATGAGGGTCATGCATATTTCCATAGCATCAGTATGATGTAATACACACAGAAGAATGGCTTAGCTCTAAACCTAGTGATAGGCAACTTGAAACTGTTAGGGAATAATAAACATTCAGCTTTATACATTTTAAAATCTGTTGTCATATTTTGAGTCCTACCACTGGATGGCAATAACACAGAGGATGGAAGAACAAACTCAAGAGGAAGACTCACACTCAGATTCCTATACATTCAATCATACTTTCACATTGAAATAGCAACACATATACACAAATATAATCGTGGATTCACTTATATATGATCACACATACTCACAAGCTTGCACAAGTCATTCCATATTGATTTTCAGACAAATATTTTCATATTAGTTTAAATATACAAACATGTACATATCAAGAATGTATACTCACATGCTTATTTTCTTTATGCACAGATATTCACTCAATATATTTGAATTTTAGCATACACAGAAAATTAACAGTTATGTGAAAGTACCCATACAAATACACAACTCATTTATTCACACACATAACACACTCAAGACACTCATGCACACATGAAGGTATAACATGCTTATAGAAACATATTTGAAAATTAACTCATACAAATATACACACTCATATATACATTTACTTCACTTAAAATTACTCATCACACAAACATGAGCTGTATACATTTTTGAAAGTACTTGTTTTTATTTTATGTGTATGAGGGGTGTTTTTTTGCATATATGTCTGTGTATCACATCCATGCAGTGCCCATAGAGGCCAGAAGGGGGCATTGGATCCCCTGGAACTGGAATTGCAGGTGATTGTGGGCTACCATGTGAGTGCTGGAAATTGAAGGCAGGTTATCTGCAAGGACAATGAGTGCTTTTAACCACTGACTCAACTCTCCAACTTTGAGCTTGTTTATACATCAACACATAGAGATATACTTAGAATATATATGCAGGCCTGAGATGAACATGCTCACATATTCACCCATACAACTATGCTTACAAATTAATTCACAGAAACACACATATTACATAAACGAAACATGAATGCTCATATATTTTTCTTCACACATGCTTGTGCTCACACAAAACTAGTCACCAACATATAAACATACTAAACATTAATATACAAAGACACATGAAAAACATTCACAGAAAAATTTATGAAACTTTTTATATATGCACAAGTTTTTGTGTTCATAACTACACATATATACAAATTAGAATTTTTAGACACAGAACAATGATCATTCACTCAGAAGCATGAACATATTAACACACAGTAGGATGATTTAGTCACATAATTACTCATCTATAAACAAATTCACATCACTTCTATGCTTATTCCTTTCCACTTGCACACAAACACACAGACATCCTTCTGCTGCTATTTTCATACAAATATACATTTATTTTCATATGTGAATTAAAAATTATGTTCACATACTCACAAACATAAACACACACATATTGTGTGCTTACATGCTTTTGTTTACATTCAGTTACTAATATATTTGTACATTAACTAGCTTACACATTTATTCATAAATAAGCACATACTAGCATCAGTGCAATGATTAGGAACCAACTCACACATGCACACACATTGGCTCAAACATGCTCACATATTAATACACTAAACACATTAATTTAGTACATACTTATACACAAGTTAATACCCAAATATATGCTTATATATTCACGCATATACATGAATATGCATATCCACATAATCACACAACTATGTGCAGTCATACTGGAACAGACCCACTTATTTACTTATTTACATGGACACTGGTATATAAAAGATACAAAAGGGACTTCTGCAAACTGTGTTGTTTTCTTTTTCACAGCAAGCTGGGACCCATTAGTGCAAAAGCCAGCTGGCACCAAACTCGAATTTTACACACTCAGTTGTTTTAAATATATTCAAAATAAGCAGATTTTTAGGCACTGAGTGCCTGCCTGATTTGCATTCCTCACAAAACTGCACCCAACAGCTGTTACCCATAGATAAGTTAAAGCTTATAGTTATAAAGACCCCAATTACACTGCTGTTCTTCTGCATTCCTTGACCTAGCGACTTCCCATCCTGCTGCCAAATACCATCATTGAGATAGATATATAGGTCCACTCTCTGATTTCCCAATCCTCTGGGAATTCTTGGGCTTTTTAAATTCTGGAAGGTCTTCAATTACGTGGAATATTCACCTCATGTAAACCTGTCAAAGTATCATCTAGGGAAATCTCCTTGTGTGCTATTGCTACCCTGGAGGTCCTATCTTTTGGCTCAATCAGCCCTAAATCCCTTGAAGCCAACACAAGTGGTGATGAGAAAAGGGGAGAATTTGGGTGTTAATCAGGAGATTAACCAGGCAACAGAAGGAAGAATCAATTGACAAATTTCTCATAGGCAGTGTTATATGGGTGGGAATCAAAATTTGAAATGCTTCCAGGTCACTGCAGCATCACTCCTCTGCACCAGCAACTTTGTGTTTGTTATGGCCTCCTCCTGTGCCTCATTAGCCTAATGAGGCAGCAGCACTGGCATTTTAGTGAACTCTCACTACTACAACTGATTGGGTGTCTGAAGCATGGAGCTTCATGAGAATGTCAGCCTACCCTGTAGGCCCAAATAGAGAAAGGACGGGGCTGTAAACCTCTGAACTGAGAATAGGTTACTCCTGATTCCCTGGATATTCATGATATTTGTAGATAAGTTGTTTTTCTTCCTAGTTACCTCTATGGGATGTAAATAAGCCGACAAGGCAGTTTCTCAGGTCAAGGCTTCTCTCTTAATCATAATTTGGAGAGAGATTTGTATAAATGATCACCCTGTTGCTGTCTAATTGGGATTTGCTGTGGCAAGAAGGTATCATTCTAATTCATCCTTCAAAGTGTATCCATAGCCAAATCCTTGGGCTGAGCCAGTGACTAAATAAAAGAAAGCCTAGATTCTTGTCCCTTTCAGTCTTCTGAATTAAATTGTTATCCTACTGAACAGGGGCTCTGCTGTGGGATGTCTTTCTGCATGCTGTGAATGTGGCAAAGTACAGACTTATAGAAATGGGTTAATTTAGGATATAAGAGCTAGCTAGCAAGAAGCCTGAGCCATTAGGCCATATAGTTTGAAAATAATATAAATCTCTGAGTGATTATTTTAAAAGCGGCTGCAGGACCGCAGGGCCGCAGGAGCTGGGTGGGACCAGAGAAAACTTCCAGCTACAGGGCTCTGAACCACAAGACTGGGCTTTGCTCAGTGTGGTATGTTAGTAAAGTGTTGCCAGATAAGATGTAGGAATCCAAGAGCCTGAGGCTGTTAAGACTGAGGAAAGGACTCTGGTGCCCTTCAGAAGCAAGGACAGTAAAATACCAGTACGTACTAAGGAGGACAGTTAGCTTTCCACTTTCTTGGACCACTTAGAGTACTAAACAGAACATGCAAAAGTGAATAGCCAAGAATGTGAAGCCACACCTTGACTGCAGGAGGACATATGTTTTCTTTCTTTCCCTGAGACCCAGTCTGTCCTTAAGGTCCTAGTTCTAGTCCCTGCTGAGCTTACTGGCTTACCAGCTACATAGAATGTACCTGTTGGGTTGCAAGCTCTGCCTAACAGGGACTAAAACTGGATAATGCACTGCTGTTATACGGCATGGAAAAGTGATAGCATTCCTAAAAGATTCCACACAATAGGGAAAGTAGGAGTGAGGGGATAAAATTATTTTTAATTTTAGAACCATAAAATTACTTCATTGCTACTTCATAACTGTAATTTTGCTACTGTTAGGAATCGTAGTATAAATATCTGATATGCAACCCCAAAGTGGTTGTGACCCATAGGTTGAGAACCACTGCAGACCAACTAATCTGGACAGATATCACTTTGACTGTCCCTGTAATATCCCAGCAACAACCAGTTCTGCAACTGCAAGATTTACTTCCTGGATCCTCTGGACCAAATAGACAAGTTAACAGTGTTACCCACATATTTTGGTGTAAGCAAGCCTCAGATTCAGCCAGAGGACACTTTTTCTAGGGAACCAAGCCCTGGAGACATATTAGGCACTTATTAAAACTGAAGCCCTTACCATGGAAGAACCAATTGCCCTCTAGACTGATATTCCTATTATACTCCATTCAATTAGATTACCAGCAGAGGCTTCCTCATTAAAATGGAAATGCTATCTACTGGATTGAAGTAAACTCACCCTTAATTGTCTGTCTGATACATTGGCTTCTTTATGTCCTGTGCATAATCCATAGCTAAAGGGAGACCATTGCTTTTCTTTTTCAGTGTTGCAAAAGGCAGACCTTTTTTGGGGGAAGGATTTGGCAAGTTCAGCACAATACCAGAATACATGGTACCACATAGCCAACTGTAGCAACAGTTCCAGGGGATCCAATACTGTCTTCTGACCTCTGTGGGCACTGCACACACAGGGTACACATACATACTTGCAGGGAACACTCAAATACAATAAAAATAAATCTTAAAATAATGAAAACAGGGATGCAGTGACAATTAAATTTCAGTCATTAGTATGTATGCTGACAATATTACAAGTCTTTCACACCATCATGTTTATTTACTCATTTACACATATGAGCATGTCAATACATTCACTCATATGGACATGCTTTCAAAGCTTTACAGCAGATAGACTTTTACACTTATGGGCACATACTTGCCCCACTAACATACAAAAGCTACTGTGATCACAAAACAGCATGTTCGCATTGTATTAGTTACTTTTCTCGGGGTTGTGACACAATGTCTGAAAAAGCAGTTTTGGGAGGGGAAGCAGTATTTTGGCTCAGTTTGAGGATATACTACCTCACTGCACAGATGGTTTGGTGGCATATACACGAGGGATCTGGTCACATTGCACATGCAGTCAGGAGCAGAGTAGTCAAGGCTGGTGCTCGGCTCTCATTTTCTTTTTTATTCTGTCTAGCACCCCATTCCATGGAATAATGCTGTCCATATTTAGCATGTCATCCCATCTCAATTCACGTAATCTAGAAACTCCCTTACAGGTCTGTCCAGAGGCTTGTCTGCTAAGTGAATCTAGATTCTGTCAAGCTTACAATCAGTATTAACCAGTACACACATGATTATTGTATGTAACTATAATTACACAATTCTCATAAACCACTCACATGCTCATACATATAATTATACTCAGTAATATGTAGATGCTTGTTGCATGTGTATAGACAATTTCACATATGCTACCAAAACATATATATTCATTTATGAACATGTTCCCAAATTCAGTCATATACAAGACAAACCTGCGTTCTTGTAAACACACTTAAACACTTGCTCACACATTCCTTGACTTTCACATTTCCTCAACACACAATTCCATTCTTTCATAATTTTTATGTGTAATCCAGTTAGGAAATTTCCATTTGTCATTCAAATATGTTTTCCTTTTTATCTAGGATAAAAACATATACCAGCCTGGCAGTGGTGGCGCACGCCTTTAATCCCAGCACTCGGGAGGCAGAGGCAGGCAGATCTCTGTGAGTTCGAGGCCAGCCTGGGCTACCGAGTGAGTTCCAGGAAAGGCACCAAAGCTACACAGAGAAACCCTGTCTCGAAAAACCAAAAAAAAAAAACAAAACAAAACAAAACAAAAACCATATCCCATGGTGGTGCCTGTCATCCAGACACTCAGGGGTATAAGCAGGATTATGTTAAGTTTAAGGCCAGCCTGTTCTTTACAGCAAGACCTTCTCTCAAAACAAAACACAAATCATATACCATTATTAAGCCAGGTTTCATGGTGCATGCCTGTCATCATAGTATTTGGGAGGGTGAAGCAGGAAGACCATAAATTTGAGCCCAGCCTAGCTATATAGTGAGTTCAAGGAAACCCTGGATAGGAAGACACTGCCTTAAAAAAATTAAAACACATGAACATATGCCATTATTTATATGTGAATACTTTACATGAAGAAATTGCACTTTTTGGGTCTTTTAACTCGATTTTTACTTGCATTTTAAAACTATGTTAATATATTTAAATCTACATAACACTTTTTGTTGATTAAATAATATATCTTTGTTGTGATAGGCTATTTTTTTGGTCTTTCTCATAGTGCCTTATTTTCATTTTTGTTGTTACAATAAATTACAGTGAGATGATTTACTTTTGGGGCATAAGGAACTTCTTATCCTTATATAAAATATAGGGCTATCAACAGTTCCAGGAAGGCACTCGCTGTTCATTCCCTTGGATATTAGTAATCAAGGAAGCCTTACATTATGGGAAAAATTAAAGCTATTTGTGACACTTTAGCCCCAAACACCATTTACATACATACATACGTTTATGTATATATACATACATATATATATTTACAGTTAAGAGAAATGCTGGATGTTTACCTTATGATAGGTTAGTGGAGAGTTGTAAGAGAAACTTTAAAAGAAAATTGGCCCACTAGGCTGGAGGAGCAACCTGGATTTTGATTTTGTAAATAAAATGAGATTTCAAAGGGAGCATGATGAACCTTGTTTGGTTTTATTTGTTCTGAGACCTGGTCTTGCTGTGGAGTTCAGATACTATGTTCATTTTCTCATGTGCTCATATATGTCCCTTTTAAGGTGAAGACATATTCTTTGGAATAAAGATATTTTGACTGGTTTTATGGTTCAGAAAAAAATATAGAGGCACAGCTTCAGGGATGATTAAATGTGGTAATTTGAATATGTGTACATACAATAGTTTGGGAAGGAAGAATCAAGTTTAATTTACTCCCATTAGAAAAATGAGAGTCATTTCATGAATTTTCAGTTTCAAATAATTATTTGTAGTGGGAATTCATTCCACCAATTAGCTTTGAGGTATCAGCCTTAGGGCGTGGTTTCTGATCCA
>LZPO01035013.1:35000-64830 GCA_001675575.1 Neotoma lepida | reverse complement strand
GCTCGAGGTGTGGGTGGTGCTGGGGGTGGAGCCTGAGCCACACAGGAAGCTGCATCTGGAAGACCCCCAGGTAGAAAGCAGCTCCGCCAGTCGCCTGGCAGCTGGGAATTGTCCGCCAAGAGCGGGAGCTCCTACCAAACACTATGTTTAGTATAATACATGTATACTTGTTTTCTCTCAAACACATTGTCTAGATTTTAAGTGTGTGTGTGTGTGTGTGTGTGTGTGTGTGTGTGTGTGTGTGTGTGTCCAGATTTCACCATTAGTTGGAGGTGCCTGGCATCTCCTCCAGGGGAAAAAGGTCTTTATTTTCTGTATTGCACGACTCCTAAAAGGTCTTATAATAAAGACCCAGAGCCAGATATTGGGGTAAATGCTGAAAGATCAGAGAGACAAAGGAACAAGCCACAGCCACTTCTTACCTTGCCAATTCCATGAATCCTGTGACTGAATGCCTCTGAGTCATCAGCCAAAAACGCTTGAGTTCCTGTCTCCTCACACCTTATATGCCTTTCTTTGTCCAGCCACATCACTTCCTGTCTCAACCTTCCTAGTGTTGGGATTAAAGGCATGTGTGCTTCCCAAATACTGGTAGCAAAGGCATGAGATCTCAAGTGCTGGCATTGAAGGTGTGTGCCACCACTGCCTGGCTGTTTCTTTTAGACTAGATTAAGTAATCTAGGGTGGCCTTGAACTCACAGAGATCCAGACGGATCTCTGCCTCTGCTTCCTGAGTGCTAGGATTTAAGGTGTGTGTCACCACTGCCTGACCTCTGTGGCTAAATCTGTGGCTAGCTCTGTCCTCTGATCTTCATGCAAGCTTTATTAGAGTACAGCAAAGTATCACCATAGGGCTGGCTCAGCATAACATGGTTCCAATGAGTCCTTCTTCTAACATGGTCCATGGACATCATCACAGATCCCAGCTGCAGCAGGACCATGGACCCAGACATGGCCCTCATCTGCAGCTCAGGCCTGGATATCACCACAGCCCTGGTGGTAGCATAGACCACCCAGATCAGTATGGCCACAGTGGCAGCATGGCCCTCAGGTACCAACATGGTCTCCTGTACCAGGATTTTTTCTTTTAGGCCACCAACTAGCTCCCAAATCATGACACAAAGACTTCTTCTTATTAGTTTTGAGTGCTTGGCCTAGCTTAGGTGTGTTTCTGGATAGCTCTTTTAACTTAAATTAACCTGTTTCTCTCTATTTACCTTTTGCCTTGGGGATTATTACCTTTCCTACTTATGTATAGCTTACTTTTACTGCTTCTCTATCTGGCTGGCTGGTGTCTACCTGGATTCTTGCCCCAGGCATCTCCCTTATTCTCTCTTCATTCTTTACTTATTCCTCCCATTTTTCTCTCTGAGCCTAGATTTCTCCTTGTATTTATTCTCTCTGCTTACTAGCCTCACCTATTCTTTCTCTGGCTAGCTATAGGCTGTCTAATCTCTTTTTGAGACCAATCTTGCCTTAGCCAAGCAAGGTAACACAGATGCAACATATCTTTACATAATTAATCACACATCCTTACATCATTAAACAAATGCAGCATGAACAAAAGTAACACACTGTAGGCCAAAGTTTGTCTGGTCCCACCAGGCTCCCACGGCCACTTAGACCCAAGTAAACACACAGAGGCTTATATCATTTTTAAACTATGGCCGTGGCAGGCTTCTCACTAGCTAGCTCTTACATCTTAAATTAACCCATTTTATAAATCTATGTCACCATGTGTTCCGCATGGCTTTACCTGTGTGCCGTTACATGGTGTTCTCTAGATGGCAGAATGGCATCTGCCCAGCTCTGCTCTCTTTTTCTCTCCCCCTTGTTTGAATGTCCTGCCTAACCTTATTCTGCCTCACCATTGGCCAAACAGCTTTATTTATCAACCAATCAGAGCAACACATTTTCAGAAAGACATTCCCATCAACACACCTTTACACAGCTAAAGTAATAGTCCACAGCATAAACAAATGTAACATATATTTGCCTAGTTAAAAAATACTCCACAACAGTCTCTGGTGGCTGGTCCCTGGGCATATGCAGAGCCCTCAGTTGTAATAGGAGCCATGAACAGTACCCCAAACCGTGGCTGCTACAGGACCATGGACCCAGAAATGGCCCTAGGCAGCAGCCCATGCCTGGATGTCTCCAGATGGCAACACCAGCCACCCAATCAGTATGTCCCTGGTAGTGGCATGACCCTCGGACAACAACATGGTCTCAAGTGGCCGACTATACCCTGTCATCTGAATGGCCCTTGGTGGCAACAGGAGCCATGGACATCAACTCAGGCTCTGGCTGCTGTAGGCCCACAGACCCAGACATGGCCCTTGGCAGCAGCCCTGGCCTGAATGACACTATGGCCACAGGTGACAGTATAGGCCACTTAGATCAGCATGGCCCTGGTGGCTGCACAGCCCTCAGACACTCTCATGGCCACAGGTTATTACCCACACCCCAGGTATCTATGTGGTCTTGGGTGGCAACATGGGCCATGGATATCAATACAGACCCTGGTTGTGATAGGACCATGGACCCATACATGGTCCTAGGCAGCAGCCTGAGCCCAGATGTCACCATGGTCCCAGCTGACAGTGCAGACCACTCAGACTGCCAATGGCAGTGTGGCCCTCGGATACCAAAATGGGCCCAGGTGATGGCCCAGACCCCCAGCATCTAATCAGCCTTTGATGGTCTCAGGAGCTACAGTCATCGACACAGACCCTGGCTGCAGCAGGGCCATGGATCCAGACATGACCCTTGGCTGTAGCACTGGTCCGAAATACCATTGCCCCAATTGACAGCACTGGCCACCCAAATAACCGTGGCCCTGGTGGTGACACAGAACTTGGACACCAACATGGTCACAGGTTGTAGTACAGGCGCCCAGGCATCCTCGTTGCCCCTGGCAACAACATGGACATCAACACAGACCCTGGCCACAGTAGGACCATGGACCCAGACATGGTCCTTGGCAGCAGCCCAGACCATAGGCCCCTACATGGCCCCCAATGGCTATAGGAGCCACAGACAACACCACCTGCCCCCTCAGCTGCTCCATAGTTCTAGACTAAGACCTGGTTCTTGGCTATAGCCCAGGCCCAGACATCTTCCTGGACTTGAGTGGCCAGCTGGCCATTAATATCAGCCTGTTCCTCACTACCCTCACCTCTCCAGATCCGCCCTCTCCCCAGCCAATGAACCATTCTGCCTCTCCCTCTCTTCTACCTCCCCACCTTGTATTCTCTCATCACAATAGTGCCTGACTACATGACACCAGGGCTCTTGGTTGGATCACAGATGGTACTTGGTTGAGAGTCCTGCATGCCCAAGCTGTAAGGCATGACACCAAGCTGTTGCCTTTTTTCTCTCCCATGCCTGGGCCTAGAAATCTCAGGCGGCATTTGGTATGATGGTGTCTGACTGCCCAGCTGCCAGAGGCAGAGGTGAGCTCCTGGTTGGTTGTGCACACCCCCAGACCAAGAAGTCTAGGGGGAGCCATCTTTGTATGTTTTTTTGTTTTCTAATTGGTAAAATAGCTAAGACTTTGAGCACCATATAAAATAAGAGAGGGGTGAATAGACATTCCTGATTTTAAAGGAACTGTTCTCAGTTTACCTCCATTTAATATAATGTTGGATATAGGTTTGTTCTATATTACCTTTTTTTATTTTGAAATATGCCCCATCTATTCCTAAAGTCTCCAGAACAGAAGAAGAATTGATATCATGTATTCCTTCAAAGTTTGATAGAATATGACAGTGAATCTGTCTTATCCTAGGATTTTCTTTGAAGGGAGGCTTTTAATAACAGCTTCCATCTTATCACTTAGTGGGCCTGTTTAAGTTTACTGTGTCATTATAGTGTTTAATTCTGTTGATTGCTTTTCTAAGTGGGGATTATTGACATTTTCCTACTTCCTCACTTACCAAATAAATTTTAAAGTATAACCCAAACATTTCAGTATTATATTATCAGACAGTGTATATTATTTAATTCCTATGGAAAAAATTTTTGTTTTAGTTTCAGTCTATGTGTCTATTAGGAAAACGAATAAAGAACACAGCATAATATTATTTGGCCAGAGGGCAGATAGGATCCTTTTATTTGTGTTAATGTTTATAGATCTGTAAGATATTATGTTACATGAAATAAGCCACATATTGAAAAAAAGACACATTGCATGATCTCACTTATAAGTGGAATCTATGAAACACACAAAAAAACAAAACAGTTGACTTCAAAGAAGTAGAAAATAGAATCATGGAGCCAGAAAAATAGCTCAGTTGGTAAAGGCACTTGCTACCAAGTCTGACAACCTAAATTCCATCATTGGGGTCCACCTGGTGGAAGGAGAATATTAACTCCTATATGTTGTCCTCTGATTTCTACATGTGCACATGGCATCTGTATAAACAGAGGCGGGGAGGGAAAGAGGGAGAGGGAGAGAAAGAAAATTAAGAAAACAAAGAAAAGATAATAGAATCATGGTTACTAGGAAAAGAAGTTACTGTGTGGGAGGATTTGGGGAATTGTAGATCAAAGGATATGGCATTGCAGGTTAAACAGGAGGAATATACTCAAAAATCTATTGTACAACATAGTGACTACTGTTAATAATAGTGTTTCATTCCTGGAAATTGCAAAGAGTAGACTTTAAGTTTTCCCACAATAAAAAGTGAGATTTTGAATTAATGAATGTGTTAATTAATTAGCTCAATTTGGCTAGTGAATATCCAAACCATCACATTGTACATGATACATACATACTTTTATTTTTGATTGATGATGAATTACTTAAAAGGAAATTAAAAGCCTGCAAGTTGTAAATGAAGTACAATCATCTATACTTGTGGAAGACATGTTCTTATATTGGATGGACAGATAGATAATGATTCATTGATGGACACTAAGATTGAACTAGAGAATTCAGATAGAAATTGGGTTTACATTAACCACAAACAGTAATAAAGTTAAAAGCTCAATTTTCCCACAAGAACATCAAAATGTAGTATACTTATGGAATCAGCTTTGAGTTGTTAGTATGTTCATGCATGGCTTTGGACATGTTATAGCCAGGGAGATAAGCTATCTGCAAAAGGCAATATATGTTGTATCTTGATTTATGAGAAATACCCAGAAAAAAACAACTGTGCTTAGATAGGAATCATATTACTACTAGACTGAGTCTAGGTCCAAGTCTAGCAAATAGGATTGAAACTGGGGCACAAGAGATAATTTTGAGATATCTGAACTGTTCTAAAATTGGATAGAATGTGATGCTTGCATGGGTATGTAGCTTTAACAAGAAAATTAATGACTTTTACAATTAAAGTAAAATGTCATTCATTTTATTTCAACATATATGCTAAAATGATCTCTTATGAATGATGATTTTATGCAGCTATGTGATGGGGATGTTGTTCTGTATGCTGTGAATATGTGTTGCTCTGATTGGTTGATTAAAAAAAGCTGTTGACCAATGGTGAGGCAGAATAAGGTTAGGCAGGACATTCTAACTAGAGAGAGAGGAAGAAGAAAGAGAGCTGAGCAGATGCTGCTAGGCGCCACAAGGAGAAGCAAGATGTTAAGGTATCGGCAAGCCATGAGCCACGTGGCAAAACATAGATTAATAGAAATGGGTTAATTTAAGATGTAAGAGCTAGCTAATGAGAAGCCTGAGCCATTAGGCCATAGTTTGAAAATAAAATAAGCCTCTGTGTGTTTACTTGGGTCTGAGCAGCCCTGGGAGCCCGGTGGGACTGGACAAAACTTTCTCCTACAGCTATGTATTCTAAGAGTCAACAGGAGATCTTAAAGGAAAGAAAATACCATTCTCACATATTACCTAGATTGTATATCCTCAATAGAGTCATATTTAAGTCCAAGTGCTTCTTGTATTCTCTTCTGTCTCATTTATGCATTCATTAGTTTTAGCATCCCAGTCATGTGAGCCAATTAGCTATGATGCTAACTTATGATACATTTAAGTTGTCATTGAAAGAATGTGTTAATATTGCAGGAAAGATCATCTGTTGTTATTGAGTATTTGCACTGGGTTTGGGAGGTTATATGGAATTTGGGATCCCTGTCAGTACATGTATGTATTGTTTTCTAGTTCTAAATGGTCTTGAACAGAGGCAGAAACAGGTTTAGTTTGCACGAGATAAATTCCAGAGTGATTAATTATCCTTTTTGTCTATTTAACACATCATATCCATACTCCCCTCTATGTGTGTGTGTGTGTGTGTGTGTGTATTTGTATAGGTGCATGTGTATATGAGTGTTCATGTGTGTGTGAATACATTTGGAAGTCAGATTTCAACTTTGGGTATCTCTGTACCCTACATTTTTGTAACAGAGTCTCTTGAACTCAGGGCTTGCCAACTGGCTAATCTTGATAGCCAGCAAGCCCCAAAGATCCTCCTGTCCCCATCTTCCTAGTACTGAGATACAAATACTTGTCACTATGTCTACATTTTAATGTGTGTTCTGCAAATCCAGAATCAGATCCCTATGTTTGTATAGCAATCACTTTTATCTACAAAGTAACCTTCCTAGATATCGTTAAAACAAAAACAAAAACTCTAATGATTATTGTTTAAGGATTACTGTTATAATCTGTTTAATACTAATTTATGTGTGACTGTGTTCAGTCTGAGTATGAATTTGCACATCATAGTTTGGAGTGAATGTTAACGTCAAAGTGATTATTATCTTGATATTCTGGTTTTGTGATAACTGGGAAATGCTATAGCATAGCTAATTCCATAGCAGTCCTATTGAAAGCCTACTATTGCTTTGACTGTGTGTATGTGTGTGGGTGTGTCTGAAGAGTTTATGTTTTATTGAAGAAATTGTGTTGGCAATCTCCTTTACTCGAGAGAAAGTATGAGCTCCCCATGGGTAAAACTTAAAGTCGTTCAGTCACCAGTTATTCATTCATTTCTCTTGTTTGTTTGTGTACTGGCTGGTTTTGTATGTCAACTTGACACAAGCTAGAGTCATCAGAGAGGAAAGAGCTTCAGTTTGAGCAAATACCTCCTTGAGATCCAGTGTTAAGGCATTCTCTAAACTAGTGATTGATATGGAGGGGCAGCCCATTGTGGATGGGGTCACCCCTAGGCTGGTGGTCCTGGGTTCTATAAGAAAGCAGACTAAACAAGACATGAGCAAGTCAGTAAGCAGCATCCCTCCATGACCTCTGCATCAATCAGCTCCTGCCTCCAGTTTCCTGCCCTGTGTGAGTTACTATCCTGACTTCCTTCAGTAATGAACAGTGATATGGAAGTGTCAGCCAAATAAATCCTTTTCTCTCCAACTTAATTTTTGGTCATGGGTTGTTTCTTTGTAGCAATAAAAACTAATTTTAGGTGACTATATTTATACAAGCCATATCACAAGAAACTCCAAGATAAAAGCTTGAAGTATTTGTTGGTTGTCAGGCATAAAATTGTGAAAAACATTTTTCATAGGCCTTAGTGTTCATATGAATATTACTAAGCAACATGTTCTTATTTAAGGAGAATTCCATAGTTAGCATTTCTTTTTCCTTTAGGCACA
Organism: Neotoma lepida; assembly: GCA_001675575.1. Taxonomy (NCBI): domain Eukaryota; kingdom Metazoa; phylum Chordata; class Mammalia; order Rodentia; family Cricetidae; genus Neotoma; species Neotoma lepida. The sequence goes on along the minus strand of LZPO01035013.1, from coordinate 57,258 downwards.
GGTTAACTAACCACCTGGGTGGAGAATAGCAAAATATGGCATCCAAATGAACACTTTTTATAAGTTATGTATATTGCATAAATTAAAACTATGCTTTCTTCAGTTATTCTTTTTTCAGTATAAGAGAAATGGTAAAGAATGGATCTTTATTTTTGTTAGAAATATGGATATGTGAAACTCATTATTTGGACATTTTTTGATGAAAAATAAATTAGAAAACTTTTGATTTATTGCCCATGGATTTGAACAAACGAATAGTCATTGTTTATAGTTTATGGAGAGATAAGGGGGCTTAACTTAGAACGCCTGAGCTGCTTAAGCCATCTCCTTTTCAATGAAGGGCCTGTCTTTATTATTGGCATTTGGCTGGTTCTTGGCAGATAACCTCTGAACCCTTCAAATATTCTTTCTGATAAGTTTGTTTTTGTATGTCTTAGCCCTTGAGCCATGCCAGTTTTGTTTGATTGGCTATGTTTATTCTAACAATGGGACTTGATACAAGTGACAGTTTCTGTCCTCCATAGGAAAATATAATATTAGAAACTGTGGTCATTCATTAATGTGCTGCATGCCTCAGGAATGACCCGTAGTAATAGTCGTCGACTTCAAGGCTCAGAAGATTTTCCCTGGCTGTTACACATCATTTCTAGTAAAATTAGGCATGTTCATGTGTAAATTCTCTGGAATACTTGGAAGCTTGAGCCTATTTTCTCTTACACTTCTCTCCCTTCACATTTCCTTTTTGATGATAATGATTTGTATTTGTTTAATATAACGATTCCTAACTTTGAGTAGTACAAAAGCTTCTCTGAGGACTTTGGATAAATCACCGAGCCTAAGTGTAGTCTTATTGATACTAATCAAGGATCAGAATTGAGATTTGTCAGAATGTCCCTGACACATTACTGTGAGATTGTGCCTTCTAGCTTCAGCAGGGAAACCACATACACCTATGAAATTTCAACATGTCTCCCTAAACAAGACATGAACAATTCCAATACCAGTTGACATCCCAGCATAAACAGGGGAATTCTCACAGGATCCCACCTCTAGATGAAGAAAAAAGAGCAATTAACAATTGCTGGGAGACAGAGAATTAGTGCTTCCCAGAGATGAGCCCCTGATTGCTTAAAAATACCAAGTGGTCAGTCCTAGAAACATAAACATTCAGGCAGCACTGGACAGATTTAGCAAGTTGTATTAAATGTTTATGCATTTACATGTATATATAACAAGAATGGTTAAGAAAGAGGAGGCCATGATTTTGGGAAGGAGAGAGGGTTTAACATGGGCAGGGTAGGAGGCAGTACAGGGATGTAATTATATTTTAAATTTAAAAAATTAAAAATCAGAAAATCATGGTGAGTCATTGTTGGGAAATGGAAGAAGAATGATATGACAATAAATGATAAACTTTTGATGCCTGGATAGCTAACGGGCCATTTATTGTCTGGGACAGTTTATGGAGGTAAAAAGTTACATAATTATGGAATATAAAATTAATCCTCAGTAGCTGATGATCTGGATACATAAGAAAAAGAAAATACAGAATATTGAGAAATGGTCTACATATACAAGCCCTTAGTTATTTTATCTGTGATAGATAAAGCAAAGGGGAGTGTTGATGCAGATCCCAGTATTTCACTTAACTCAGACATTACCCAGTCTGATCTGTGGGTTTAGCCTCAGAACTGCTACCAAAGTGGAAATTATATTGGAAAACAGATGACACTCTATGACCTCTGGTCACCAAGAAGGTGCTCCATGTGGTAGGTAGAAGCAAATGCAGGAAGCCACGGATATGAAATATTATGTTAAGTAATTACTTCCTTTAGTAAATCAAAATCATTAGCTTCCTGAAGAACCCTGAGTACAAATGTATTGTGAGAGTGAGAGAATCTCCATTTTAAATATTATAGATCTACTGCTTATGATTGTGGTATTGAATCGGCTGTCCCCTCTTATAACAGGACTGACCCTAATAGGGCCAGTTTTTTGTTTGTTTGTTTGTTTGTTTTCCAAGGGCCAGTTTGCTAAGACCTCTGACCCATGTTACCCCACCATCCTATGTTGACTCATGTCTGGCTTCAATCAGACCCTCAGGAAGTACATCCAGTCTGATAGCCAATCAGGGTCCTACCCAGCCACAAGCAAGAACTGTTCTTGCTGTTTTCAGTCAGACAGACCCCTGACACAGCAAACAGACCCCTGACACTGCAGCCATAGTTGCTGATCAGATGTCATGAGCCAATCATGAAATGATTCCTGTGCCTATAAGGGTCTCTATACCCAATCACTTCAAAGTACACATAACTACAGCTGGAATTCCCCAATCCTGCTTAAAATGAGCCTGCGAGCTTCTCTCAGGGTCACCATTTGCCACTGTGTCAGATGGTTGACCCCTGCATGCTGGAAATTTTTTATTAAATGTTCTTGCTGATTGCATACATGATTGATGGTCTTTTATGGGACTTTCATGGACCCTAACAGTCCATCAGATTCTTTCTAATGGACTAGCCAGTCTTGAAGACTGAATAAAAACCACAGTATAGTTCATTTGCCTTGAAAGTAGAAATGAGTCTTTCACCTACTTTAAATGTTAACTGGAGAGGCAGGAGACATGACTCAGTAGTAAAAATCACTTGTTGCTCTTGAAGAGGAACTCTTCAGTTCCCAGAATGCGCATGGCAGCTCACAACTGTCTGTAACTCCAGTTTAAGAGGATCTTATACCGTCTTCTAAGCTCCATGGGGCACAAGGTATGCATGCAGGTCAAACATTCATAAACATAAAAAATAAATACATCCTAAAAGAAGTTAATTGGAAATGCCCATCAAGATGAAGTAGCTGATACATGGAATGTAGAATTCATACTGGATTGGCTTTACAATGACTAAATCTTTCCCCAATTTATACCTCTCACCAAATGTAGAGGAAATGCTGTCATTTAGGGGCACATTTTGCATGGTTACTCCATTCAGTCTTGGAAAGTCAAGTAGTGCTTTAAGAAAATGAATCAATTTTTTCCATTCAGTTTCCTCCAGGGGTCTCACAGATGCTACAAAAATGATAATGATTTGCTTAAAAAAGTAGAGAAAGAGGAAATGGAATTACCAAGAGATTTACTCCAGTAAAGTAGGAATCTTGAAATAGTGATTAAGGGATATTGAATAAACTAGCACTGATAGGGTTGACACTTATATTGAGAGCATATGGGGATGTAATTACTGTTGAAATTAGGGTTAATGTTTTGATGAAAATTGAAATGTTTGGGCAGGTTTTTATGTGAAGTTGCTGTATTTTCTTTTTCTGTATGTATTACTGAAATGAATATCATGTCTGGTGTCGAACACTTTTATCTATACAGTGTAGGAATACACAAGGCCTGCATGAGGAACTTCTGCTCAGTAATAAAATATGTCAAGTAGGAACCTACAGATTTTATAGCGTCTACTTAGGACTTCAATTTAAAGCACTGGTGGAGAAAAATAGATAATTACTTTAATTAATGACCTGTGAGAGTACTGCCACCAGTAAATTCTTTGTACGATAGTACTGTGTGGATAATGACAAGGCAAAAGGCTCATGGAGGCTAACAACAAACACACAAGGCTTACATTATGTATTAATAGATTATGTAGATGATTATACATATAGAATCACTCTGTTTTTTTTTGTTGTTGTTGTTTTATTCTAGACAGGGTTTCTCTGTGTAGCTGTAGGTGTCCTGGAACTCACTCTGCAGACCAGGCTGGCCTCGAACTAAGAGATCTCTCTGTCTCTGCATCCCAAGTGCTGGGATTAAAGGTGTGTGCCACCACCATCCTGAATCATCATTCTGAAAGCATGAAAAGATACAAATAGTTACTCAGTTATAGATCTTGAAAAATTGCACTGTTATAATGTTTGCTTTTCAAATTTATTCTTTCACATTTTCATTATACATACATATTTGTATATATCTTTGATCACATTCCTCCCCCATGAACAACTGCCCCTCACTCCTCTTGCTTTCCTGTGGAAACCATTCTCCTTTCCAGGAGGTCCCTTCCTACTTTCATGTTTTTGTGATCCACTGAGTTTAATTAGACTCATGCTTGCAGGAGCATGGGTCAGGGATTATTTGCTTGAGCAAGGGTAATTTAACAGTGACTACACCACCGAGGAATAGGACTTTGTCTCCCCTAGCAACCATTAATTGCCTATAGCTATTCAGGGAGGTATGAAACCGTAAAGACCCCCTCCTCCATGATGGAATGTTCATGGGGCCTTCTGAGGATTATGTGCAGATAACCTGTGTTGCTGTGAGTTCATGGGTACAGCAGCTGTGTAGTATCCAGAAAATGGCTTTTCACACCACTATTTCTATTTCCCATACCAAGGCTCTAACGTTCTTTGACCTCTCTTCCATGATGTTACCTGTGCCTTGAAGACGTGATATAGATTCTCTGTTTAGAATACTCAATAGTCAGCTAGTCTCAGTACTTTCACCTGTTAGGAATCTTGGAATATTTTTCCTTTGTCACTAATCATAAAAAAATAGTTATCATTTTTCCTTCATGTGGAAAGGATCCCAATTTACAATGAATAGTTTTATTATTTTTCCTCAAGGTTATTCAGATACATTAACTTACAATCCAGATAAGACTGATTTGGATTTGATTAAGTATAAACTGCAATAATATATTATGTTGAAGATGTCAAAATCCTATCAGCAGATGAAGAGCAAACTACCTGAACCTATCTAAATGGACTGGTGACACAAATGATTACCAAAGGCTGGGGGAAATATCCAGTAAAAATGAATGAACCTGCCTAGATAATATTTTAGGAATAACATGGATGGCAAGCACTGATGAGACATTACACTAGCAAATAAAAATAAAATACTATTGTTGCCTACTCCTAGAAATGACCAACTCACTCTTTTTTTTAGGTTTTGGAGGATGTATATATCATATGTGAGAATTCTGTCAACTGTAATCCTAGGTAACCACAAGAAGGCTGTATCTGAATGGAGGCCTGAACAATAATAATCTGTATCTGATTCACAACATTTGATGACTAAAGTAATTATTTTCAGACCTCTATGCTCCACAGTCATGGTTTTGAATGTATACATAGCTTGAATTTATTCAGGCCAAAGCTAATAGCAAAGACCAAGAAGCACTGCCTAGCAAGGACTGATAGAATTTTGGAACAGAAATGTTTCTAGACATAGCAGTATATTATACACTACTGAGAGAAAATTATTCATATTCAGCACTTAGTAAAGCTTCCACTAAGACTGGGAAACATGACATAATCTTTTTTTAAAAAAAGATTTATTTATTATGTATACAGAAGAAGGCACCAGATCTCATTACAGATGGTTGTGAGCCACCATGTGGTTGCTGGGAATTGAACTCAGGACCTCTGGAAGAACACTCAGTGCTCTTAACCTCTGAGCCACCTCTCCAGCCCATCCCATGACATAATCTTGAAAGCATTATTTACAATATTGTGAATAATGTCTTATAAGGAAGGTGCTGTTCAGAAGCTCTCCGTAATACAATGGAGGAACATGCTAATTTATACAGGTACATAACTATAGGAGTAATGAAAGGACTTACTATATTCAGGTTTAGATATGTGTCCTTTCCCTTTTAGTCCAACTTTGAAATTACCTGAACATATGCAATACTCTATTGCCACATAGATGCTTCTCTATGCCAAGCTATTAACTTCCTAATAATTAGAGCCTTGGATTATGGATCATATTTCTAAAATAGATGGGGGGACATTCCATTTGGAAGACTAGTGAGCTATAATTATTGGAACAATAGTTTTTTATTAGTTTTGTTTTATTAGTTAGAATAAGGTATATATATGCATATATATATATACTTTTCAATACACACATGTTGTGGAATATTTGTTTAACTATGCAAAGGTGTGTTACATTTGTTTATGTAAAGATGTGTTGCTGTTTTACCTTGCCTGCCTAAGGCACCTGACTGGCCTAATAAAAAGCTGAATGGCCAATAACAAGGGAGGAGGTATAGGTGAGACTTCCAGGAAGGGAGAATAAGGAGGAGGAGGAATTGAGGCTTGAAGAAGAAAGAAAAGGAGATGCCAGGGGCGAGCCAGCCAGACATGGAGGAAGCAGGAAAAGTGGGACATACAGAATGAAAGAAAGGTAAAAAGTCCCAAGGCAAAATGTAGATGAATAGAAACAGGTGAACCTTTGTTAAAAGAGCTAATGGGACAAGCCTAAGCTAAGGCCAAGTATTCATAATTAAAATAAGTCTCCGTGTCTTTATTTGGGAGCTGGTTGGTGGTCCAAAGAAAATTCCAACTACACACACAGACACACACACAGAGACACACACGCACACACACACCCTAAACAAGCAAGCAAGCAAACAAAAAACTCTTAAAAAAAAGAAATTGGAAATTTAAGTCATCTGTGATGTTAAGAAGTGGGGATTTTGGAAAGTTTTTAGACTTATCCTGTAGCTGGGAATGTTTCCCAGAGACCAGTGTGTTAAAGGCTTAATCTCCAGCCAACAGTATCACTGAGAGTCATACTGTTGGCTGGAGATTTAAGAACCTTTAAGCAGTGAAAGCAGAACCTTTAAGAAGTGAAAGTTAGTGGAATGTTTTAGATTATAGAGGTTATGTGCTTTCTAAGGGATTGTGGGGCCCTCATCTCTTCATCTCTCTTTTTCATTCTGATGATGAGGGAGATGGGATTCCTTAGCCACATACTGCCACTCTGATAAGCTCACAGTAATACAATCAAATGATCTCAATAGGAATTTATAAAAACTGTCAAAATAAAGCCTTTTCTTTAAAAGTTGATTTATTTGAGGCATTGTTTGGACTAACAGAGCACTGATTAACACACTTTGAATGAAGTAAAGTAAAAAATCCATGGGAGGGTGCTACTAGGTTTTTTTAAAAAGAGGGGCAGAGAGCACAAATATGAACATAAACAGGCATTTCCATATTTTTTTTGCTTTGTGTGGTCATTTGCTGCCTTAGGAGTGTGCCAACAAGAAAGCTATCACTAGAACTGAACCAATGAATCTTACTATCTAAAACTATAAGTTAAACAAACCTCTTTTACTCATGAATTTGTCTGCATGCAGTATTTTATTATAATAATGAAAAGCTAGCTTACTAATGTGGTCAGATTACCCAGAGGGGAATGCCCCATCTAGAGATGGCACATTAACCATATCAGACTATTATCCATATCTCTGGGAGGCTATAAATAGTTCCTGACAGGAGCACTTACTGTGAGCTGCATCTTGCATACTCAATGAGAGATGCAAGTTCTCAAAATGCTATATTGATTTTTCTAATATGTCCTTGGAGACAGTGTGAGGGTTGTTGGCATTTTGAAAGAGGTTAATAAGTAGAAACATACATGTTTTCCCTTTGTTTTAAAATGTGTTTGTAAACAGAAATAAATGTACCCTTTTATTAAATTAAAAATCAGAGCAGAAGATACTACACTGATTTAGACCAGTGAGTTATAATTCTTCAGGCCAATGATCAGTCTTTATAACCCATGGGGTTCAACAGTAGTCAAAGAGAACAGATCAACTAGTCATATTGTATATTTTATCATCCTTAGAATAGTGATTTGATAGCAAATTTGAATGAGCAAGCAAAACACTTGTTTTCTAAAAAGAGTGAAGATCCATGTATGAAAGACTATACCTTCATCAGTATATTCATATTTAACATGGGTACATGCTCAGGTGGGTCAACATTATGTAGATCACTTTGTGTTTCTGGAGGATTTGGAAAAGGTGTGTGTGTGTGTGTGTGTGTGTGTGTGTGTGTGTGTGTGTTCATCCTAATCTGTTTTTTCCCTGTCTGTTTGTGGTCCAGAACCAAGGTTACAAATGCAGTTGCTAGAATGAGGGATATCCCTCAGCAAGAAACTTTAGCTCTATAGACCTTTACAACTCTATGCCAGCATTGTTAAGGACTTCATGAGATAGTTTCCCCCTTCATTCCTTCTGTCAAAAATGAGTTTGACAGAGAATACAGCTGCATTGCCTATACAGTTAAAAATGCCCACTGGTGCCGGGCGGTGGTGGCGCACGCCTTTGATCCCAGCACTCGGGAGGCAGAGGCAGGCAGATCTCTGTGAGTTTGAGGGCAGCCTGGGCTACCGAGTGAGTTCCAGGAAAGGCGCAAAGCTACACAGAGAAACNAGTCAGTAATAAACCTGAGCTAATGGCCAAGCAGTTATAATTAATATAAGCCTCTGAGTAATTATTTTATAAGTGGCTGCAGGACCGTGGGGCTGGACTGGACCGTGTGGGGCCTGGCNGGACCCAGATAAAAATATTTCCTACAGCCAAATGTCTTGTATTAGGCCATAGTTACACTAATACCCAAACTACATAAAGATTCAACTATGAAAAAATTACAGACCAATTCCCCTTATGAACATAGATGCAAAATTCTCAATAAAATACTTACAAACTGAATCCAAAAATATATCAAAAAGATCATATATCATGATCAAATAGTCTTCATCTCAGAGATATTGTGATAGTTCAATGTACATAAATTGATAAATGTCATCCACCATATAAATAAGCTGAAAGAAAAAAATCATATGATCATTTCATTGGATGAAGAAAAGGCCTTTGACAAAATTGTATATTGCCATCATGATAAAGTTCCTGGAAAAATTCAGGATAAAAGGGATATACCTCAAGATAATAAAGGCAGTATTCAGCAAGCTCCTAGATAACATCAGCTCAAGTGGAGAAAAACTCAAAGCAATTCCACTAAAATCTGAAACATGATTCTCTCCATACCTATTCAATATAGTACTAGAAGTCTTATCTAGCACAATAACACAACTGAAGGAGATCAAGCAGATAGAAATTGGAAAGGAAGACATCAAAGTAACTTTATTTGCAAAAGATTTGATAATATGTATGTATATACATATGCATATATATATGTGTGTGTCCATAAAAACTCCACCTAGAAACATTTACAACTGATAAGCATTTTCAGCAAAGTAGCTGAATACAAAGTTAACTCACAAAATTCAGTAGCCCTCCTATATTAATGATAGACTGAGAAAACCAGGAGAACAACACCTTTCACAATAGCCTCAAGCCATACAAAATATGTTGAGATAATTCTAACTAATCAAATGAAAGACTCATATAATAAAAACTTTAAGATATAGAAGAATTAAATTGAAGATGATACTAGAAGATGAAAAGATCTCCCACACTCATTCATCAGTATAATTAATATAATAAAACTGGACATCCTACGGAAAACAATCTACATATTCAATGTAATTCCCATCAAAATTCCAAGATAATTCTTCAGAGATCTTGAAAGGACAATTTTCAGCTTGGTATGAAAACGCACACATAGGCAGAGGCAGGCAGATCTCTGTGAGTTTGAGGGCAGCCTGGGCTACCGAGTGAGTTCCAGGAAAGGCGCAAAGCTACACAGAGAAACCCTGTCTCGGAAAAAAAAAATGCCCACTGGTTCTCCCTTTACCTAGGGTTGCTCTATTTCAAAGAATTAATTGAGTTTCTCCTCAAATAAAACTATTAACTGTTGGTGGTAGGGATGTACTTACTAGAGAAACTGGACCAACACAATGGCTGAAATTAACATCTTTTTCAAAGGAAAGCACGCAAACCTGACTTGTGTATTGTGGCCACACAAAATGGCACTGGGACTGATCCTACGGTTACTGACTGAGTGGAACGCTAGGAATGTGCCAAGGTCTTTTATTTTCAAGTTAATTTATTGCAAAATAATCAATTCAGGGAGGAATTTCTAGAAAGTCCTTCCCACTGGGCATTCAGTTCATGTAGTGCACTACTTCTGGCTATCTAAATGCTAAGTGACTATTAAATTTAGTGATAAAATACTCAGAAAGGTACCTGGTTATAATGAATGAAATATAATAGTGGCATACCTAATAAGCCAAGAGTCTAAACCCAAATCTATATAACCTTTGATTGATTGATGAAAAGTTATTAGAAAAAAAAAAACAACAGTAAATTTCTTTGAGAAATGAAGTAGTCACATGGAAAGTCCAAGTTAACTTAGGGAATGTCTCAACTTGAAAAACTATGTTATGTAAATAACAAAAATAATAGTGATATTAATGACCAAATGTATTGGGTCTATGAGCAAACTTTTAAAAATTATTATTGTTATTATTATTATTATTATTATTATTATTAAATTTGTATCCTGACCACAGTTTCCCCTCCCTCCTCTCCTCCATGTCCCTCCCCTCACCTCCCCTCTGTCCCCCCAATCCACTCATCCTCCTTTTCTATTCAGAAAGCAGCAGGTCTCCCATGGATGTCAACCAAACATGGCATATCAAGTTGCAATCAGACTAAGCACCTCCCCATGTACTAAGGCTGGGCAAGGTGACCCAGTATGAGTAGGATCCCAAAAGCCTGTAAAAGAGTCAGAGACAGCCCTTGTTCCCACTGTTAGGAGTCCCACAAGAGGACCAAGCTACATAACTGTCACATATGTGCAGAAGGTCTAGGTCAGTCTTGTGCAGGTTCCCTGGTTGATGGTTCAGTCTCTGTGAGCCCCTATGAGTCCAGGTTAGTTGATTCTGTGGGGTTTTCTTGTGATGTCCTTGACCTCTCTGACTCCTATTATCCTTCCTCCTTCTCTTCAGCAGGATTCCTCAAGCTCTGCTTAATGTTTGGCTGTGGATCTCTGCATCTGTTTCCACCAGTTGCTGGATGAAGCCTCTCTGATGATAATTGGGGTAGGTACCAGTTTATGAGAATAGCAAAATATCATTAGCAGTTATCACATTGACTTCTTTTTGCCAATTGTGTTTGGTTCAATCCTATGTCTCTGGACTATGCTTCCTCTGGGTTCTGGCCCTCCAGACAGTGTCAGTGGTGAGCTCCCTCTCATGGCATGGGTCAGGCTGGACCAGTCATTCATTGATTGGCCACTTTCACAATTACTTCACCACAGCTTGAAGGCAGGACAAATTGTAGGTCTAAGGTTATACAGCTGGGTTGGTGTCCCAATCCCTCCATTGGAAGTCTTGCCTGGTCACAGGAAATGGCCAGTTCAGGTTACATATTCCCTATTTCTAGGAGTCTTAGCTAAGGTCACCCTTGTAGATTCCAAGGAGTTTCCATTGCACTCGTTTTCAACCTTACCCCTAAATGCCCTCTCTTCTAGTACTCTCCCCCTCTAGCCTACCCCAACCTGGGGGGCCAGTTCCCATCCCCACCAGGCTCCAGTCCACCTATGAAATCTCTTTTATTTCCCCTTCCCAGGGAGATCCAAGTGCTCACTCCCTTGAGCCCTCCTTGTAACGTAGCTTCTCATGGGTCTGTGAATTATTGCTTGATTATTCTTTACTTTACAGCTAATATACACTTTAAGTGAGTACATAGCATGTTTGTGTTTCTGAGTCTGAGTTACTTCACTCAGGATGATTTTTTCTTGTTCCATCTATTTTCATGTGAATTTCATGATACCATTGTTTTTAACAGCCAAGTAGTACTCCATTGTGTAAATGTACCACATTTTCTTAATTCATTCTTCAGTTGAGGGACATCTAGGCTGTTTCCAGGTTCTGGCTATTATGAATAAATCTGCTATGAGCATAGCTGAGCAAGTGGAGTTCTGGCAATGTGCACGGCCTCTGATCTGGCTGGGGGTCCTCTAGGGTTCAGATGTTGGCCTGGCTTCTGGTGGGGTAAGAGGTTTCTGCCTGGTTTACAGGGACCTGGCTTGCTCTCTGGGGTTCAGGATGCTAGCCTTGCCTCTGGTGGGGGAGGAGGCTTCTTCCAGAGGTGTGGGCTGGGATATAGTGACAGGGGAGGAGGACCAGTTAGGATTATGCTGGGCAGGCACGGGCATAACAAGTTACAATAAGACTAGGCATAATCCCTCATATCAAGGCTGATTCTTTGAGAATTTTGTACAATGAGTTTTGGTTTGGCCTAACTGGTTTTCAGGGAGCTGGCCTCACCGCTGGTGGGGTAGGAGGCTTCCGCCAGAGGTGTGGCTATGGGCAAACTTTTATGTTAAGTAGTTCTACATAGGTTTATCACAAGTTAGAAATAATATTAATTCTAGGGGGGAAACCAAGAATTAAATTAGTGCAAAAGGTTAAACATATATTTCCTCTATAGGATATAATGCTTATTTCTATTCCTATGCTGTCTCCTCCAAGTGTTAATAATACATGCACTAATGTAGTTGCTGTTTTTGTTACAAAATAGTATACTAAATGTGGGAGTACTAACTTTGTTCTCAGTGCTAATACTGCAGACTCTAGACAAATTATTTTGCAGCATTTTTATTGTAGCAGCTATATTCATTCATTTTTATTCCATTTTAACATACATTTTTATTAATTCTCTTTAATATTTTACTTATCTATTCTTCTCTCATACAATTCCAAACATTCAAACATTCCAATCAAAGCCTCCCCTCCTCCCAGTACCCCCTCTACCACCCCTCACCCCCAGGTCCACTCCTCCTCCATTTCCCTTCAGAAAAGGGCAGGCCTCCCAGTGATATCAACTGAACATGGCATATCAAGTTATAATAAAACTAGGCATAAATAAACCTTCATATCAACGCCGATTCTTTGAGAATTTTATACAATGTGTTTTAATCATTTTCACTCCCCTTCTCCAAATCTTCCTGATCCACGCTGTATTAGTTAGGGTTTTGTTGCTGTGAAGAGACACCATGACCACAGCAACTCTTATGAAGGAAACATTTAATTGGGGCTGGCTTAGAGTTTAGAGGTTTAGTCCATTATCATTGTGATGGGAACCATGGAGGCACACAGACAGATGTGGTGCTGAAGAGGTAGCTGTGAGTTCTACATCTTGATCCCCAGGCAGCAGAAGGAGTATGCGACACTGGGCCTGGCTTGAGCATCTGAGACCTCAAATCCTGCCCCCAGTGACACACTTCCTACAACAAAGTCACACACTCTCCAACAAGGTCACACCTCCGAATAGGGCCACTCCCTGTGGACCAAGCATTCAAACACATGAATCTATGGGGGCCAATCCAATTCAAACCACCACACACCCCTTCTTGAAAATGATCTCAGTTCAGCAGAATGATAGTAACAGGTTCTCTCTCTGGGGCTTATGACCTGTGTAGTTATATATTCTGGGTTCAATAATGGGGCAGTTTATTTTTCTTAATTAAAACTTCAAAAAATTGTATGTGTGATACTTTGCCTGCATACATTATGTATGTGTGCCTAGTGCCAAATATAGACGGAAGAAGGCATAGGATCCCCTGAAACTGGAGATTCACATTGTTGGAAGGCACCATGTGATTGCTGGGCATTATATCCAGGACCTCTGGATGACCAGTCAGTGTTCTTATACACTGAGCCATCTCTGCAGCCTGCAGTTCAATTTTGAGCATAAAAATATGAAAAAATACAAAGTGATATCCTACTTATGATCATTAATTATCACCAGTGAAGCTATTGTTTTACAAGTTCACTGGCCATTAATTTGTTATTTCCCTATTTGGAACTGATGGGGTACAAAAGACCCATTTGNATTCCNCATGCAGCCTGTGACACATGTTACATATGNATGTAATTATGAGCAGGCAATTTAAATGCTCCTAATTACAGGCTCTGATGCTCCTGTGGTCCAGATGTGGCTCCTGTGACCAGGGATTACCTTCAGATTTTGACCCAGATACTTATTTTTATATCTCATGGGAACCATGGTGTCCTATGGTGTCCTCCAACCAAAGCTAGCATAGAGGCAATGTTGACGTTTTTGTGTCTCAGAAAAAGGAGACTAGGAGATAGGACAGCTGAGGAACACACTATTCCCCATTCTCCCTGAAGTAGCAGAGAGATGCTTAATCCTCAACTGCATTTCTAAATTGTTCTCTGGTGGAAAGAGTTACCCAGGAAGCTGCAACACTATTTCACACTCAGGAGAGACCAAGAGTCAGGAGGTCATTGGGGTACCCACCTTGNTTTGTATTCACAGACCAAGGTTGCAACTATTTTAGACTTTGTATGTACAGATGATGTGGTCCACTCCACGTGANACTTCCTTTGTATCCCAGGAAGAACATGGTGGAATCTCATGATTATTAGTTNCTTTTCTCACTGAAGTGACCAAATCCTTGACAAACTGAAAGCCTTAACAGTTGAGCCATCTCTCCCATAATTACTGAAAAAAAGGAGATCATAATTTTAAGGAGAATGGGAAGGAGTAGGTGGGAGGCTTTGGAGGGAGGAAAAGGAAGAGAGCAATGNTGTAATTAAATTAAACTCTCGAAAATAAAAATAAACCTGAGGGAAGAAAGATTCATTTTAGCTGAGCATACAGAAGAACTCTATACATTGTGGCAGTGAGGTCACANCAGAAGTGGCTGCTTGGTCCATGGTACAACATGGAAGCAGAGGAATGTGCTTTTTCCTCTTTTGCTTTCACTCCTCACCCACCTCCTCATTCNTACATCTTCTTTCTCCCTCTTTGTACATCTTTTGCATTTTTGTTTTATTAGACAGGGTCTTTATCTGCAGCCCAGGCTGACCTAGAACTTACTCTGTACCCACAATAATCCTCTCCTCAACTTGATGACTGATGGAGTTGCAGGTGTGAGCCAGCAAGCACTCACAGAGGGCTTGTTTGCTCCTCTATTGTTTTGTAAATGGGAAGGGTGATAAAGTACCTCATGTCAGCCAGGTTGGCAACAAACTCACTATGTGGCAAGGGCTGGCCCTGAGCTCTTCATCCTCCTGCTTCCTTTTCCAGTTCTTAGGATGAGCACATCCTTCCTGAGGCCAGCCTGCTTTCCCTAAGTATTCAGACTGGGACTCCAGCCCATGGTTGGTGCCTTTCACACTGGGTTTCTCTTCCCCCTCAGTTAAACATCTCTCAGAACACTCTCCAGACATACCAGTGATTCACTAATGCCCGAGGCAATTTTTAATTCAATCAAACTGACAATGGGAATTATCCATCCTAGTCTTGAAATGAATAATAGGGACAATTGTCTCTGCTCTTTAAATCAGGGAGAAGTGGNTCTTAACACTACACGGAATATCTTTGTAGGCACTGATGCACGTCTGTGCTGCTGGTCAAAGCCATACATTTGCCTCCCAAACCATCTCCATCTATCACAGTGGTTCTCAAACCNTAGGTCTTGACCCCTTTGGAGGTCCCATCTCAGATAGCCTGCATATCAGATATTTACATTAAGATTCATAACAATAGAAAAATTACAGTTGTGAAGTAGCAATTGAAATAATTTTATGGTTGGAGATCAGCACAACATGANGAACTGTATTAAANGGTCACAGCATTAGGAAGGTTGAGAACCACTGAGTTATCTTGTGTGTGTGACAGCCTGTGGAGCTGTCTTCCTTGGTGCCATGGAGACTGTGGTATTGCATGAGGGAAAGGAAATACTCCCAAGAATTGAGGCTTGGAGTTGACCTGTCATTGATTTATTGACTTCTCTGCGTTAATTGTCCTGGGAAAGGCAGAACTCAGTGTTTGGCTGCTTCCTTGGCACCTGGACACTTTGACAACTCTAACTTCTGACATCATGGCATTGGTTTAAAATGTCCTGAGAGGTCAGAGATAGCCCACTCACATCAAAACAAACTTACCTTTGTGACAACCCTGGGGGCTTCTGTTACAAGAATATATCACTTCCTATTTTATGTATTACTCAGAGGGCAAAATCCTTTCCCTCATATCCCCTTGGCTCTGGGATCTGCATCAAATCCCCTTAAGTTCAGATTNTGATACTTTCTCTGCTTCTGCCTTCACTTCCATAGAGCTATGTGAGTCATGAGAAAGACCTTTGAATCTGCCTCCATGTTANNATTGTGAGGATACAATTAATACCCCATGGGGAGGACTTCTCCATCTTGTGACTCAGGGACTAAGGCAATATGTCCATCCACTGCCACAGTGGTTTATGTNGGGATTAGCACAGCCCAGCAGTGAGCAGAGCTNACTTATCTCTGGTGTTTGTCAAGTGACTGCCAGGACTTCCCTGGACAAGGCAATCAGAAGGACTGGAGCGACTNGTTGGCCCCACTGGTAGCAAACAACAGAAGCCTCTTGTCACAGGGGTCACTGAGGCATGGACTAAAGGAAATGCCATACATGTTTTTATATATCCTTGGCATCCTTGAGTCTGGGTGTTGGCTCTGTCAACCAACTATCAGAGCAATGTTGGGAGCTTATCAATGGTGACATCCTCTCCCAACCAAGCAGGGAAAATGTTGGAAGCAAATCATTNTCACGAATGAGTCTGAAGGGCAGTTTATGCCTCTATGGACAATCCTNAACTTCTGCCATTTTATAGTGTCTGAAAAATTTTGTCTCATAAAATCTCCTAACATAAATGTAGCTAGTTTATTCCTGTGTGTGATGCCTCATATCTTGACTTGATAAGGCTTGAGTGATTGACAGCTCAATGATGGCTCTGTCCCTGAGAACGAATAGCCTAGATCCCCCAAGCTCTGCTCACAGTGCCCTAATGCAGGAAAAACACAGCATGTTGGTGTTTACGTGGGCTTTCAATGAGGCTGTGCCCTGAGAAATGAATCAGCTGTATTTAGAGGAGCAGTGGTTTAAATTATGAATCAATTACAAACCAACAAGGAATCGTGATGTTATTGTGTCTGTGTGAGTCTGTGTTTGGCAATTGACGTATTAGTTTTAGGATGCAGGTGCTTGCTTCTTCCTATTGTGTGGGAGGAAGAGAGATTCTGACAGCCCTTGCTGAGAGAGCCTGAAGAGGCTGAGTCACCATCAGAGGTTTCCCTTGCTTGCTTCTGTGGCTGAAGGTGAGAGGACTGCTATGCTCAGGAGCCTTTGAGTGTCTGCTTTCANGAATTAGATGTCTCTGAACTTTTCTAAGGAAGCATCCTTTTTCTACAAGTTTTTTTTTTCTGTAGTCCTTTAAAGATGTATCATGAGACTGTACCCAGTGGTAGAACGCTTGCCTATTATGTTGAAAACCCTAGATTCATTCCTCATTAACAAAAGACTACCACTAAACTGTATCATAAGTCACAGAAATTACAGTAGGCATAGTATTCCTTATGGCAGGTTAAGAAACATATTATTAATGTTAGAAAGGAGATAGTGGCACACTTTTCAGTGGTTCACCATGTAGGAGTTATTCCATTCTTTGAAAATGATATAGTCTCTTTCCCATTTGCTTAGCTTTGCCATAATACCCGATAAAACAGCCAAAGGCATAAATATAATTATGTCACTGGGCTCCAATATGTTTGGTTAGGGGAAAAAAACCGATATAGCAGCCAGACAACATTATCAGTTCATCATTTGTTGGTCATTATTATAATATATTAGGCACTTAAATATTTGGAAAAATTTTGTCCTAACATTCTGTGTTCTAATACATTATTATTTTACTTAGCAGATTATAATTTTGAAAACCTAAGTTCTAAAAAAACTGAGCTTTGACTTTTTCAGGCCGTTTTGAATTCTGTGAATGACTTTCCTTAGCTTGTGGCATAAAGCACAGGTTTCCTAGCAAAGGCTCTTTTAGATCAGTAGATATTTTTGTTGATGGTGTTCAGAACTCATCATCCCCATTGTCTACGTACAAAGTATACTTAATGAGAACCAGATGGTTCTCCAGGAAAAAAGGTATCTAATTTATCAGTCCAACATTCCCCAGATGTATTGATGCCATGCCTGCCTCCCACATCACCATTTGTACTTGACCCCTGGCTTTTTTCAGTTTGTTTGTTCAGTGATGATGCCACAGGGCAATGGAACCCTAACAGAGAGACTGCAGTTCCCAACCTACTTTCCGTCACATGTACTGCCCTACCTCTGACAACAGTGTTCTTCACACCAGTGCCATATTGTTCTCTGTGAAGAGCAGGAAAGATGAGATGTTTACTTCTAAGTCTCAGGAAAATTGGCCTTCAAATCCTCATGGCTAAACAACAGCAGCATGTTAGTAACCTTTCTCTGCTCAGAGACAGAACTCGGTCCCTGAGATCACCTCTTATGAGGTTTTGAGGCTCACTGACAGACAGTAAACTATACCTTGCTGTGGGATAATGCTTTTGAACACTGGTTTAATAAAACGCTGATTGGCCAGTAGCCAGGCAGGAAATATAGGTGGGGAGAGCAGCCTAGGAGAATGCTGGGAAGAGGAAAGGAGTCAGAGTCGCTAGCCAGACACAGAGGAAGCAAGATGACAAGGCAGAACTGAGAAAAGGTACCAAGCCACATGACTAAACATAAATAAGAATTATGGGTTAATTTAAATGTAAGAGTTAGTCAGTAATAAGCCTGAGCTAATGGCCAAGCAGTTGTAAATAATATAAGCTTCTGTGTGTTTATTTGGGTCTGAGCAGCTGTGGGACCAGGCGGGACACAGGAAAATTTCCAGCCACAATACCTCCTCAGGGAGAAGTTGCTTAGGTCATCTATCCTTATCCCTTTATATGTCACTTACAAGTCTAGCAGCCCACTTGTCATTCTATTGTTCCTAAGACTTTGGGTCTCTGCTTTCTTTGGAAAGTCACTGTCACCCTCAGAGCTTCCATTCATCTCCTCATTCAAATAAAAGCCATCCATTCCTGCACTTCCGATCTAAGGAATGGATTATGTCTTTTCACTCAAGCTTAGAACTTTCCCCATGAGTTTTGATCCATTTCCTTCTACTGAATCCATGTCCTCAAAGCTCTGGTGTTTCATTTTAACAGAACCCTAACCTCAACCTCCCAAACATGCATGTGTTTCTGACTAGATGAGCCTTTGCTCTTCAAGATCACTTCTTAGGTCTGTGACAGGCAGCTCCCATAGTTCTAAGAAGCATTACTATAGCGCTCTATCCTCTAATATTTTTCTTTTCTAATCTTTCTGTGTTGCCTGTTTCAACTGTGTCTGGCAGGCCTTTGGGGCCTTTCTCCCATAACTTTATCTACAGAAATATTGCTGTTACTTTTCCTGTCTTTGATATACACAATAACAGAATTCATTTCAGCAAATGGAGCAAGGTGGTTACTGTATGTATGTTCTGATTTCATAAAATCTTTGTTTTTAAAATCTGTATATTAAGAATACATACAATTTTGTAACATCTATACATGTGTTTTATAAACTTGTGCTTAATTGGTATCCTGTCATCATAACTCTGCTTGTATATTTCCTTTGTGTTATAACCCTTGGCTTATCTCTATATATTTTCTGGAACTTAGGTTTCATTTCATTGCACTGCTACTATGCTGTACTGTTACAACACATACATATTTGAAAGAGTCCATTGTATAAGAATACTAAAATTTGAAAGTTATCTTTCAAAAATAGAAGACTCAAACATGAGTGCACATAATTAAAGCCATCTAATACTTGACAATGGTGGTGGAGAAAGCAGATATTGACATGTGTGAGAATGAAATGAAACCATATGTATCATTATCATCTTGTACAAAAATCAACTCCAAATAGATCAAAGAATTTAATATGAAACGCTGAAACATCTAGAAGAAAACATAGGCAGTAACTTATAAGATATAGCTATTCTAAAAGACTTTCTAAATAAGGGTCCCTTCCCTCGAGAAATTAGGCCAAAATTGACGACAGGTAGGACTTCATAAAACTAATAAGCTTCTGTGCAGCAAAGAGATTGAAGAGGAAGCCCAAGAGTGGGTGAGAATTTTTACCAGCTAAATATTTACTAGAGGACAAATATCTAGACAACACAGATAACTTAAAAAATAAATAATCAAAAATAAATGGTCCAATTAAAAAATGGCTATACATCTGTGGAGGTTTGAAAGAAAATAGCCTCCAAATGGAGTCGCACTATTAGGAAATGTGGCCTTTTTGGAGTAAGTGTGGTCTTATTGGAGGAAGTGTGTCACTGTGAAGGCAGGCTTTGAGGTCTCATATATGCTTAAGCCACACCCAGTGAGACATTTCACTTCCTGTGTTTGCAAGATGTAGAACTCTCAGCTCTTTCTCTAGTACCATGTCTGCCTGCACACCACCCTGTCCTGCCATGATGATAATGGACTAAACCTCTGAAACTGTAAGCAAGCCCTCATTAAATGTTTTCCTTTGTAAGAGTTGCCATGGTCATGGTATCTCTTCACAGCAATAGAAACCCTAACTAAGACAGCATCTGAAGAGAGTTTTCTTAAAATAATAAATAAAATGGCTAAGAAATATCTTTAAAAGTGTCCAACATTAGCAAATAAAGAAATATAATTTAAAACTACTTTGAGATTACATCTTACTCCTGTCAAAATGGCTAAGATCAAGAAAATAGCTGACAACAAATGCTGATAATGATACAGGCAAAGGGGAACCTTTAATTAACTAGTAGTAAGATTGCAGACTGGTGCAGCCACTCTAGAAACCAGTGTGGAGAATTCTAAAAAAAAAAAGTCAAAAATAGGCTAAAAGTAGATCTATCATGTGACCTAGTTAAACCAACCACCATTAAGCAATGCCCACAGGGCCAGATATCCCACTCCACAGGCACATATATTTGTTGCCACTCTCTTCACAACAGCTGAAAATGGAAACAACATAAGCCTCCTCCAAGGCCTCAGGCGCCAGGAAGTCAGGCACCATTTTGCCGAGTACAGGGTGGGCAAATTAGAGAGAGAGGCAGAACAGTGCATGTGCTGGGAAAAGAGGCATATCTGAAGAGGCGAGGGAGGTGAGAAACAGGCTGACCTAGGTGGCTTGCTTGTCACCAGAGGCCATGGTGATGTTGGGTCTGAGTTGTTGCCAAGGGCCATGTCTTGGTCCATGGCCCTGAAACAGCTTTGGGGATCTGTACTGATGTCTGTGGTTCCTGTTACCACTGAGAGCCCTTTGGATTCCTGGAATTTGGGCCACCATCTGAGACCAATTTGGTGTCCAAGGGATGTGCCCCCACAGCAGCCATGCTGCTCTAAGAGGCCTGCACTGCCACTCAGGACCATGGTGACATCCAGGCCCAGACTACTGCCAGGGCCATGTCTGGCCCCATGGCCCTGCTGCAGCCAAGCTCTGAATTGACCTCCATGGCTCCTGTTGCTACTGAGGGCTGTGCAGAGGCCTGCATTCTGGGTCAACACCTGAATCCATGTTGGTCTTCGAGGGGCAAGCTGCCACCAGGGCCAGACAGACCTGGGTGGCCTGTGCTGCCACCCAGGACCATGGTGTTATCCAGACCTGAACTGCTATCAAGGGCCTTATCTGGGTCCATGGTCCTACAGCAGTCAGGGTTGGTGTTGATGTCTATGGTTCCTGTTACCATCAAAGGCCTAGCAGATGCCCAGGATCTGGGCTGCCACTTGGGGATATGTTGGCATTCCAGGGCAACACTACCCCTGGGACCATGCCAATCTGGGCCATCTGCAATGCCAACTAGGGACATGATGACATCCTGGCCTGGGCCAATGCCAAGGACCATGTCTGGGTCCATGGTCTTACTGAAGCCTGAGCTTGTGGCCCATATTGCCACCAAAGGCCACATGGACCTGGGAAGCCACCTGTAGCCATATTCGTGTCCAAGGGCTATGCTGCTGTTGGACCTATATAGACCTGAGGGACATGCACTGCCACCTGGAGCCATGGCATTGTACAGGCTTGGGCTGAAGCTGGGCCATGTCTGGGTCCATGGCCCTGCCACAGCCGGGGTCTGCATTGATATCCGAGGTTCCAATTGCCATTGAAGGCTGTGCAGATGCCTAGGTTTTGGCCACCACTTGGGGTCAGGTGGGTGTTCAAGAGCCATGCTGCTGCTGGGTTCATGCTGGTCTGGGTGACCTGTGCTGTCAAGGCCATGGTGCTATCCAGGCCCGGGCTGCTTCTGAGGACCATGTCTGGGTCCATGGTCCAACCACAGCTGGGATCTATGTGGATGTTCATGGCCTGTGTTACCACCAGGAGCCACAGGGATGTCAAGGGCCTGGGCTGCCATGTAGGGCCATTTTGGAGTCCAAGGGCTTAGCCATACAGATCTGGGTGGCCTGTGCTGCCACCAAAGGCCATAGTGTTGTCTGGGCCTGGGCTACTGCCAGAGGCAATGTCTGGGTCCATGGCCCTGCAGCAGCTGTGGTGGATGTTGAGGTCCGTGGCTTCTGTTGCTACTGAAAGCAGTGAGGATAGGGCTGCACAGAGTAGACCCCGCACCTCACTAGCTGCATCACTAGGGACAACTGGTCCTGCCCCTCACCAACTGCAGTACTATGGAGAGTGGGCCC
>LZPO01035013.1:15000-30000 GCA_001675575.1 Neotoma lepida | reverse complement strand
TTGCTATGGAAATGAGGAAAGGCAACACCATGGTGGGGAAAGTATGTGGCAGGTGATGCTTTGAGAAACATTGGGCTACAAGAAACACTTTCTGTTTAGACAGGTTGGAGACCTGATATGAGACAAAATGGCTAGAGTAGGACATCTGGGGAAGGGGGCTCTCAGTGAGCACAAAATGGTTGATAGCAGATATCCAGAGAACCCCAAAGTAAACAGTGATGTAATCTGTTATATGACTGTTTCCGGCACAATGCCACCTTTATTTGGGTTCTGTATAAATGTGACCTTGAGATCAGAGACAAGATGTTTAGTCTGAGCTTTAGTTTTAGCCTCTGCCTTCCCAGCCTGTCTATGTCTGTCTGTAGGCCTGAGTGCCTGCCTTTGTGTGGCCTGTGTGCCAGTCTGCATGGGTATCTCTGCCAGCATGTATGTGGCCAGTGAGTGTTGGCCATGTGTGCGGGTACCTGCAGGCCATTACCTGCCTACCATCCTGTTCTAATAAATAAATTATGTCCCATCTTCAGGGGGCTCTTCAGAGTCTCTTCAGCCTCCATCCTCCTTTGACCCCTCACTTTCCTGGCACTGGAGCATGGACCTCACAGTTGCTTGCCTCATTATAACTAGGAAAGAAGAAGTAATTTCCAGAAAGGGCCAAAGACAAGATTCTTTCCCACAGGCATACTCTCTCCCAATGATCCATTGCCTCTACATAGGCTCCATTTTTGAAATATCCAACACATTCCAAGATAGTGCCACCAACTGGGGACAAAGCTTTCAACATGTAAGAGTGTTGCGTACATTTCATATTCAAACATTAACATGGGCACACATAGACACAGACCAGCCTTGTGATCCATTAATCACTACAGAGAATCTAAGAGACTAGAGAATGTGCCCTGGATGCTTTGTCCCTGGTCATTCCAGTGTCCTGAGTTATATTTATTTTCAGTACCTCTGTGCCTAGTAGCTGCTCTACTTAGCCAATGGCACTTGCATACTCTTGAAACCCCTTAGAAGAAAGTTTGAAAAGGATGCTTCATATAGCTTCAAGTATGCAGTGTAAACATGCACACATGCATACACACAGTGGAAGTGCAAAACAGCTTCGTCACGGTGAGGGAGACAACCATATAAAGAACTGCAACGGTATAAGGTTTCATGATCAAAGCAATTTCAAGAACATGAATTCCAACATAACTTGTCTGAAAATATTCCACTTTTACAGGGTAGAGGAATACACTTGCCTTGTTCTCTGCAGCTGAGTATTAAAGAACTGAGCCTTGCTGCTACCTGCATAGCAACGAAACTTGTGGTGTTTCTTGCCACCTGGCAATGATGACTGCACTTCCCATTCTGACTCATTACTTTGTTTTGCTTTCTGAAGCAAAATGGAGAAAGGAAGTTTGCTGCTTGAATACCAGTTCATGCAACTCTGAAGCAGACTTATGGCCATCATCACAAGCTCTATATATGAAATTATGATCTGTTGTGTCCCATGTACCTTGGGTCCTGGAACCCTTGCTAGGGGCAACAAGGGAATGAAGAAAGGACAGATACACAGACACAAGTCCAGTGAAGATGGGATCAGGTAGGGTTGTGCTACTGCTACCACTAGCTATCTGGAATTGTTATTAAGTACTACACGGCTAGAAGGGTTAGCTAGTCTTGGTAAGAGGTCTCTGTAGGCAAGAAGTCTCAGGCTGTAAACATCTGCCAGGAGGAAGCTACAGTTGCTAGTCTTTGCCCACATTGATCAGTCCTTCATAAATACTTGTAGCTTGACTGCCAAGGAAAGCCTTGACATTCCTCTTGAGTCTGGACCATATGGGTAATGGCTTTGCCAATTTCATTTGGGTCAATTGACCTTGGGAGTCCTCAACATGGATATCCCCATGTCAATATACATTCACTCACGACTTGACTCACTTGGGGTTTCCTCTACTCTCTACAGTGATCTTTGAAGCTGACTTATTGTCACCATCTTAAATTATATATATCATACTGTGATGCTTTTTATTAATGCAAGTTTAAATGTAAAACATCATTCAAGGAGTTTAAGATCAGGGATTAACAATTTTGAAGAATATAGCACATTGCACATGTTTATTGTTAATTTTTTGAAGTTTTTCCCCACACCTTTCTTTTGTATCCATTCACACACAACATACATTATACCAAATGTTATTCATTCAACATTGTATCTAAACACTTTTAATGTAAACACACATTTTGTATAGTTTTAATGAATCCATTTACATAATGTCCTCAAATATTTTCTTACAGAAATTTTAAGCTATATAGAAATGGATTATGTAGAGAATGAAATAATTTTCTTAACCCCTCACTTCTTAACTCAAAAATATTATGACTATATGTTGGTTTATTTTTTGAGTTTTTGGTATATATTTTAGAAATACATATTATTTACATTTTAGCCATTGTTTTGATTTTAAATCTTCTCTCATAATATAATTTTTCATAACAAATTCTTTATATATGTTCATAAAATATATATATACTATGAGAGATTTGTTTTACTTATAGTAGTTTTCTTATAAGATACTCAAGCTTTGGGAGTTTTTTTAAACTTAGTACATGAACATTGAGGTTTGAAGGCCACTGCTTTCAAAAAGTGAAACATCTTATTCTCAAGCACAAATGTTGTCTGAGAACACAAGAAAGAAAGTAAGTATTCTGTGACTTATTCACTTCATTCTTCCCTCAACAGGATATGCAAGCCAAGTGATTAGTTCCTGCCCCACCACATGCTCATGAATTCTATTTGCCCTCTGTACTGGGAGGCCTTATCTATGCTAGGTAAGCTCTCTACTGTAGAGTTATGTATTCAGCCCCATTTTATTATTCTGTATTTTGTTTGATCATTTTACTCTTTTAATTTTGAGATAGTGTCTCACCAAACTGGCCCCAACTTTGCTCTCCTCCATCAGCCTCCTGCATAGCTTGAATTATAAATAAACACACACCATCATTCCTGGTTAACCATGAGATCTGACACTGGTGACTGTATTCCATGAATACTGTTTATGTACATTCCTTCAAATGTTTCTGTTTCCAGTACAAATACTGTTTTCATATTTATTAATTTATGTATTTAATCACTGAGAAATATATAAAACTGTTTAAAATTTTTTTAAAAAATTTCATTAATCCAAGTCCAAGCATCAAAGAGATTCTCTATAAATAATTGAGTCTACATGTCTCCAGATTTTAATTGTACCTATATGTGTTTATATAAGATATGAGAGACATTGAAAATTGTATATGCTATTTAATATTTGTTAATATTAATATTTAGTTGTATCTTCTGTGTTTGAAAATCTTTTCCCAGTAAGTTTGATATATATTGTGGTTACGTTTTGGTGACAAAAGCAATGAATGTTTGAAAGAAACAAACAAAGAAAGCATGCTAAACAAAATAATTTCTCTGTTCCTTCACAATATTAAATATAATCCTGTAGATATTTTTCTTCTCATATTCTGAAATAGTAGGAATTCCTCTTCTCCTCCATTAGAGAAACATAGAAATGAATATGGATGACAGAAAAGGACAAAGATATTTAGATACTTATCACATTTTGTATAACAATATCAATACTATACTAATCAATATTATATTAACTAGTATCAATACTATACTAACAGCACAATGTGTCTTAATTTTGTTCCATGTTGCTGTGACAAAAGCAGGGTAGGCGAGAAAAGGTTATTTTAGGTCACAATGTCAGGTTAGAGGCCATCATATGTGGGAAATCACAGCCACAAAAGCTTCAGGGAAATGGTTACATTATGTCCTCAGAATGAAGAAAGAGCAATTGATGCATGCATGCTTGTGCTCAGCTCACTTTCATCTCTTCTGTACAGTCCAGGACACAAACCCGAGGAATGGTGCTGCCCACTTTTAAGCTGGACCTTCCCATCTCAATTAAAATAATTAAGACAACCTCCTGAAGACATACCCATAGACAAACATGATCGAAACAATTGCTTATGGAGACTTTCCTCCCAGGCAATTCTACATTGTGTCAAGTTCACAAAACAATCATTTTCCAACCCTCACAGTCTCTTTTATTTTATTGTTTTCTGTGGTTATTCCAGATTGTATACTTATACTTGCAGACTTGGAACTAGGAACCGCAGATAAGAGAAAATGTGATGCTTGTCTTTCTGGGTCTGGATTACCTCACTCTATGTGATTTTTCTTAATTCCATGCATTTATCTGAAAATTCAAAACATTTCCTTTTTTAAGTAAAGGAAATTTCAGAAGCAAAAAACTAACCATTGTGCCACGCTAACATAAAAATTAAGTTGTTTTAAAGATCATGTGTATAAAAATACTTTGAATATCTGAGTGTAGAATCAAATCTATGATATCTATAAAACATAAAAAGAATAAGGCAAGCAGGAAACAGGATGATTGTCCACACTGTATCTACAGCATCATAATCAATAGCAGATCAGAAAGAAATAAATTCAAATCAAGTGTAGTAGTTCACACCTGGAAGCCTGGCACTCAGGAAGTTGAAGAGGAGGATCACCTTGAGTTCAAGGCCAACCTGCATTAACATAATGAATTCTAGGCCAGCCTGGGCCACACTGAGACCTTATCTCAAAACACCAAATGTATTTACTTATATATTCCTCAAATTGAATATTTTTCTAGTTAAAGTCCTTGTTTAATTTCTGATCTATGACATTTACTCACTAACTGAAGAATGAAAAAAACAAGATGATTACATGGCAATTAATTTTGTTTTTCCAGGTAAGAGCCACAGTTTCTGGAGAAATGGTTTTAGCTCTAATTTGTTAGCTCCTTTCCCAAGGGATTACTTAAATCATTTAGAAGGAAAAAATAAAAGGAAAAAGAGTAGCCCTCTTTTGAGTTGTTAGCCAGGGCTGTTCAAGAGACCTCCAACATATGCTTTTAGTTACCCCCCAAAATATGGAAGGTAAGCCCCTATTGCTGAAGACACCATGCACTTCAGAGATAGGGTGCACAGGCCCCTGAGCTCAAACTGACCTGAACTAGATGTCATGGTACCAGAAGGCTCCATGCAAGTGTCCAAAGGAAGGAAGAACCCAACAGTCCTACCCAGCTATGATGCCTATGAACTACCTCAATGACCAGCATGGCACAATAACCCTAAGGGTACAGTATTGGCACACATATCTTGGCAGTAACCAACAGTTCTCTACTTTGCCTTAAGTCCCACTCAATAAGAGTGCTATCATGCCTGGTACTAGAAACCTAGCTAACTACTCAGTGCTAGTGAAGTCATGGTTATTGGAGAATCTACAACCTTTAATTTACAAAACCAGCATAATCCCTAACCAGAACCTATAAACATTTGTCTTATATCCACATATAAATGTAGCCTTCAACCCTCATCAAGGACACTTCTCCTTGCAACAAATGGTAAACACTAGAGACAACTACAACCAACCTAAATGCAGAGTTGTGGAGCCCAGTCCCAATGGATACATCTACAGAACACTCCTGTACCAAGGCTCAGCGAACACTGCAGGAGAGAGGAAAGAAAGATTGTAAGAGCTATAGGATCGTGGAGTTTGCTATGAGACTGTGTCTCCTAATAATGTCAGAAGCTACACCCATAAAATCTTATCAACATGACTGCCACTCAAAAATGAGCTGAACAAAGACGACACCAATAATCATGCGAAACTGGATGAACAAAATCCAAGGAGGCCTCAACCTGACACAGACAACTACAATCAATTGAGGAAAGCCGGGAGGAGAGGAGGTCTTCCCCAGGGAAGAGCACACCAACTGGTTGTCCAGTGCCAAATGGTCAGCCCTGAAAATATACACATGAGTAACATTATACGCACTGAACAGTAGTTATACTTAGGAATATATAAATATATATGCATCTAATTAGTGAAAAGAAAAGAGGCCATGAATTTTAAATAGAACAAGGGGAAGTGTATGGGAGGGTTTGGGAGAAGAAAAAATAAGGGAGAAATATAATTCTAAGCTCAAAAATAAAAAATTTAAAAATACCATAATTTTGTGACATAAAGCTTGTCACAACATCACCATGAGATAATCTTCATTTTTCTCACCTTTACCCTGAATACTCTTTCTCTACAATTACTAGCCTTTATCACAGCTTCTTTTAAAGCTCTGGGCTCTATGACTTCAAAATCTCTAAAAAGTGTTTTTAAAATATGAGTCAGAAGTATCCTTTATTAAAATAAAAGCCATTTATAAAAGTGTTTTTATAAATAAAGTATGTTCTTAACTACTCTTGTACTGTTGCATTTCCAGGTTCCTTTTATCATATATCTTCATGTTTTTAAAATTGACGTGACTAACCATGAATTTGTCATGAAATTGAGTAATATTATATATTATTTAGATATATGTCATACAAAAGTATATTTCTTCAGAGTGTCTTTGTCACTCTAGAAGCAATGCTTTTGTACAAAGTACTTAAGTGACAATTATTAGAAACACAGAGTTCATAGAATTGGCATCACTCTTACAACTGAGAATTTAAAAATGCTACATTTGTTTCTCATGTTCCCAAATTATATCATATAACCATAAAAGTGAAAGTACATTTTCAAATGACCAAATTCTCACTACTCAGCTGCTGAGTTGCACTACTTTCCTAAACTGGTTGAGTCATTCCTGTTCTGTGGGAATACACTTTCTTTTTTTTATTTAAAAGTTTTTTTTTTTTCTTTTACATACCAACCACAGTTCCCCTTCCTTCTCTTCCTCATACTCTTCCCCTCACCTCCCCCACCCCACCCCCTATCCACTCCTCAGAGAGGTAAGGTCTCCCATGGGGAGTCAACAAAGCCTAGCATATCAAATTAAGGCAGGTCCAAGCCCCTCCCCCAAGCATCAAGGCTGAGCAAGTTATCCCTCCAAAGGGAATGGGCTCCAAAAAGCCAGTTCATGCACTAGGGATAAATCCTGGTCCCACTGCCAGGGGCCCCACAAACTACCCAAGCCATACAACTGTCATCCACATTCAGAGGGCCTAGTTTGGTTCCACCCCACCCCCACCCATACTCCCACCCGCCACCCCCATGCTCCCAGTTTACCCAGGAGATCTTATCTCTTTCCCCTTCCGAGGATGATCCATGCATCCCTCTTAGGGTCCTCCTTGTTACCTAGCTTCTCTGGGATTGTGGATTGTATCCTTTGCTTTACGTCTAAAAATCACTTATGAGTGAGTACGAACCATGTTTAACAATGACATTATGAAATTTGCAGGCAGATGGATGGAACTAGAAAAAACTATCCTGAGAGAGGTAACCCAGACCCAAAAAGACACAGGACTGTCTCCCACTTAGAAAAGGAAAGGAAAGACAATTCAGATGGCTGCACTATTTCACACTTTATCTTTAGGGTTTTATTTTAAAATTATTGTGGATAGTCTCCATTTAAAAAGCCAATACTCAGGGCTGGAGAGATGGCTCAGAGGTTAAGAGCACTGGCTGCTCTTCCATAGGTCTTGAGTTCAATTCCCAGCAACTACATGGTGGCTCACAATCATCTGTGAATTGATCTGGNGCCCTCTTCTGGCATGTAGGCAGAACACTGTAGACATAATAAATAAATAAATCTTAAAAAAAATGCCCATACTCTACCAAACAGGATTATTTGTCCAGTCTCATGGGCCAACATTCTTTCAAAGGTGCTCTTACTTCTTTGGTTCCTATTACTTTGTTACAGTGGAGGTATCCAATACCCCTTGTAACTGTAATAATAACATACACAGGGAACTGGAGAAATGGCTTAGCAGTTAAGCACTACTCTTCTAGAGGACCCAATTTTGGTTCTTAGCACTCACATCAGAAACTTATAACTGCCTGTAACTCCAGCTCAAGGGGAAATGACATTTTCTTCTGGATCCAAAGGAACCCGCACACACATAGACACATAAATAAAAAATAAACATGTATCTTAAAAAAACACATCCGGTACTTTGGATTAAAAGGTAATGGTAACTTATTTCCCTGATAGTTAAATCTCTGTAATTACTAATATTCAAGTGAGTGAACAGCATGTTTCTTTCTGAATCTAATGATATACTTGTGCTATTGTGATACACTACAATGTAATAAGTCATTGCATTGAAATTTATCATAAGAAAAATGTAATCAGATACAGCCAACCTGTTATGCATGAGACACACTGAACTATCTCTATTCTAAACCAACACTAATAAGTTATTTATCAATTACAATGATTAATGTACGTCTTAATACAGTGACAGAGAAAAATGCAACTTTAAAAATTCAAGTTAGGCACCAGTATGATACAAATAATGCAGGTTATATACTGGTCAGCTCTGAAATCATATACATTCAAGCAACATTATATGGACTGAACACATATTTATATATTTAGGATATGTGTGTGTGTGAAAATTAAAGAAAAAGAAGCCATGAATTTGAGATAAATCAAGGGGATACATGTGGGTGATTGAAGGAAGGAAAACAAGGAAGAAAACTCTCTAATCATAATTTCAAACACACACCATATATATTTACAGGAGCTGAGCATAGTGGCACACGCCGTTAATCCCAGCACTGGGGAGATAGAGGCAGGCAGATCTCTGTGAGTTTCAGGCCAGTCTGGGTTACATAGGAAGATTCTGTTACAAAATAAAGGACACATATGAAAAACAATGCTACATATGCTTAACTCAACATAAAAATGTCAGTGTCCTACAGTATAGAAATCTGATGGCATGGATACATAGTAAACGAGAAGGGAACAAATATGGAAGTAGATGGTGAAGCAGGCTTGATTTTTCCCTACAATATTATGAAAGAAGGGAAATGCATTTGCATATATGTGCATTTATTATGGGATAGTCTCAGGAGATATAAAACACCAGATATAAATGAATAAAAGTAGAGTAATCCCAGGAAAATGGTATCACACAAAAGAGCATATGAGGAAAGCATCTTTGAGAATTTGTTAGACTGAAAATTCACACTGATCACAGATTGTGCACCCAACCACACAAGAAATATGCAAATTGAGAGCCTAGAGAAGCAGAATATTTAAAGGAACATAATAATGAACAACAGAAAGTGGAATATTCCAGACGTCCTAACTAAATCTCCAATTGCAACTTTCACACACGTAGACACAAATACACACCCCTACATACCTGGGAACACAACAGCAAAATTCCTACAGACCAAAGTCCGATGAAAAACTTGGACAAAGTCAGAATCAGACAACATCAACCATTTTCCATTTTTTAAAAAAACTTCAGTAAGAGCTCAATATTATTATTTGGAGACCAAAAGAAGCAAATAAGGATAACTGAAATAAAACAGATAGGAATAGTAGGCAAGAGCAAGCAGTAGTCCTGATATGGAAAAAAGAAAGCAAGGTAAGACACATACAATGGTTCTAAAACCTGATCAGCTTGGAGGAGAAGACAATCAGAAACAAAGCACCAGCTTCTTAGGAATTGGGATTGCCTACCTAGACAAAGTTTCTAATCATTCAGCCCTATGATGACAGTGACCATCAGACTGCTGCTATACTAGCACATTAGGATCTTGGAAGAAGTTACTCTCAAAGTTGAGACTGAAACTCAGAGGGCAGAGGTTGTTCACTAGCATGCTGGCACTGGTCTTTATGAGAGGACTGGATGTACAGAGTCTTAGAATATGAAGACAAACTTTACCATGGATAGCTTATGACTACTGAGACCACCTAGCCTTGATTTTGTATAGGGCCTTTAACTGGTGTGCCACCTGAAGGAGCAGGGGCAGAAAAGGCAAATACTGCCTCTCTTTCCTCTGTACTCTCTGTCTCCCTCTAGTGAACACAACTGGAACAGCCTAACACAGAGCAGATCAGTGAAGGGAAAGTAGCCTTGACATTGTCCTTATTACAGAGCATGGGATTTTGAGCTGCAACAATTAGATATCCTTTACCTAGCACTTGCTTTCAACTAAAGCATGTATTCTGACATACAATATAATGGTGAATCTTTCAGATGCTGTATATTTCTTTTGAAATCTATTGAATACAGAAACATAGT
This sequence comes from Neotoma lepida, assembly GCA_001675575.1. Classification (NCBI taxonomy): domain Eukaryota; kingdom Metazoa; phylum Chordata; class Mammalia; order Rodentia; family Cricetidae; genus Neotoma; species Neotoma lepida. The sequence continues at coordinate 19,932 of LZPO01035013.1, read as the reverse complement.
ACCAGCAGCATTCACTCCTAAAATGTAAAAAACAAATAAATCAACCCTGCAAATCAGGAGATTTGCTAAGGGGCATGTCCCTGGTTTCTATATATAAATAGAAAGCTATTTACTGATTTAAATTAGTGGTATGATGGCAGGAAATAACCTTTATTGAAAATATTTGTGAATTCAAGTATCAGCCATACATAATAAGCACTGTATCAGAAGTAGCAAGTGCAGACCACATTGGTAGCTTTGAGAATTTATAAGGAGACAAAAAGAAAGAAATAGGAATACTTCTCTGACTACTACTCTGTTTAGAAAACATGTAAAAGACTTGATAATGGGACCAAATGATCAGCAGGGATACTTTCAGTGAATATTCCAAAGTCTTCCAGGAATAGTTCATAATTTTTCATCAATTAAGTTATTTTTCCACTCTGAAAAAGACTGATATAAATATGTAGAAAACTTACAGTAACACCAGAGCTTCCTCATCTATAGCTATACTGCTGTGGAATAATCCCTCTTGCACACTGTAAAGATTTGTCACTCGAATTGGTTTAATAAAATGCTGATTGTCCAGTAGCCAGGCAGGAAGTATAGGTGGAGTGACCAAACTAAGAATGCTGGGAAGAGGAAGGGCGGAGTCAGGAGTCACCAGCCAGCCATAGAGGAAGCAAGATGAAAATGCTATACTGAGAAAATGTACCAAGCCATGTGGCTAAACATAGAAAAGAATTATGGGTTAATTTAAGTGTAAGAGCTAGTTAGTAATAAGCCTGAGCTACTGGCTGAGCATTTACAGATAATATTAAGCCTGTGAGTCAATTATTTGGGAAGTAGCTGCTGGGTATTTGGGAGTTGCTGGTGGGGTAGAAACTTCTCTCTACACTATACCAATCGTTTCTATTCTTTTCAAAGAACATTGCATTTTGTCCTACTAGAAAAAAAATCATTCACTGAATTAATTTTCCACTTTCTTCATATTTACTGAGGTAAGTATAAATTTGACAAGTATTCATTTGATATGACATATAATAATGACATGACAATTCCAAGGATGGCATAATAACATTTGAAATCTGGTACTGAGAGGCAACAAAAAGAACTAACCATGATGGTGCATGCCTTTAATCTCAGTACTCAGGATGAAGAAGCAGGTATATCTCTGTGAGTTAGAGCCTAGCCTGGTCCACATAGTGAGTCCCAAACCATCCAGGGCTACACAGTGAGATCATATTTTAAAAAAAGAAAAACAAAAATAACAAATGGGACTACATCAATCTAAAAAAAATTCTGTACCTAAAAAGAAGCAATAGAGAAAAGAAATGATCTAAACAGTGGGAGAAATTATTATTAAAACTATATATCAGACAAGAGTTTATCACTAAAATATAAGAGAAAATTAAACAACTGAATGGCAAAACAAACAAGCAAATCACCCAGCTTCCTTGCTGCTGGAACTCAAGCTCACCTCTCAGTGTCCTTAAACCACTGGCCTTTATGGAAAGGCAGAAAATCATAGATATTATATTTAGCAAACTATTACAATATTGATACTAAAATATAATATCAAATGTTTTTTCTTATTTTTTTACAGATACATATGACTTGAAAACAGAAATAAAACCATCTTGGAAAGTAAAGAGGACTATAGTGGCTACTTTTCTGTTACTGTGATAAAATCCTGTAACCAAAAACAACTTACAGAAGAGTTGATTTTAGCTTGTAATTCCAGAGGGATGAAAGTCCATCTCGGCAGAGAGACATGACAGCAAGCAGTAGGCATGGTGACACAAACAGAAAACTAAGAGATCAAATCTTCAACCAAAAGTACAAGGCAGAGAACAAATTGGAAATGAGGCAAGACAATCAATTCTCAAAACCTGATCCCAATACATACTTCTTCCAGCAAGGGTGCATATCCCCATACCCCCATACCCCCATCAACTGGTAGGACCAGGTATTCAAATACCAGTGGCCTCCTTGGGATGAACTCCAATGACAGGAAGACATTCACTAGAGGGACTGTGTTACATATTTATAACATCTGCTATGGTTGAACAAAGATATTCCACCAAATATCAATGGGATCAAAAACTTCTGCCTCAATGTCATTCTGAAGGCCATGGGAAGAGGAAAATACTCATTTTTAGAAGTCTTGAATGCAAGGAAAGATTCACATGGATCATCTCAGATGTTTTGAAAAATGGAGCACCCCAAACTGCCAATCTCAAATGTAATTCCAGTTTAGTGACACACAAGGTTGTTGGGGTTGCTACCAGTACAAAGACAGGTGAAATAAAGCCTATAGTTCTCAACAGGTCTTAGGGTTCCAGTTTCTATAAATAACCATGGGGGAAATAGATCAACATTGTCATTAAGAGTTAGTCTAGGGTGGGTGAGATGGCTCAGAGGGTAAAGGTACTAGCTTCACAAACTTGGCAACCAAACTTTAATCACTGGAGTCCACATAACTATAGAAGAAAAGAACTCACAACTCCACAAGTTGCTGCCTGACCTCCACACATGCACTGTGGCACGTTCATCCCTACATGCATATCGTGCACACACATATATAACAAATAACAAAATTTAGAGAGTTGTTCTGCGTAATTTGGAAGTCCATTTGTCTATGCTGTATCTGGAGGAGAAATCAAAAGGACTAGTAAAGTAAAGCAGCTTACCATTTATCTTTCTACCTTGTTACTAGGTAACACCACAATAAGGGTTCTAGCTCAGAAATGCTGCTCTTTAGTTGCAGAAAAATAAAATAACACAGTCAAATATGGATAATGATTCATTTTTTCCCATTCACCAGTCTTGGCATTTCATATTCAATTTGCTTGGAAAGCTCATTTACAGATCTCAGTAAAACTAGTTAATGTAGGTAAAAGGCCTCTACTATAAGCCCTATAACAATCCTAAAGTTTTCTCCATAGCTGTCATTAATGAAGACTCCACTGTAATAATAATAATAATAGCTGAGTTTTATGCTAAGTTCTCCTTCTATATTAAAAAAAAACCCACTATTTTAGAAAACTCTGATGGTTAGTTTTAAACTTGCCACAACCTAAAATTATCTTGGAAGAGAATTTTAATGTGGAATAATCTAGATCAGGTTGTCCTGTGGCATGTCTGTGGGGGCTACCTTGATTTCTTCAAAAAATTTTAGAATAATTTATTTATTTATTGTATGTATATGGGTGTTTTCCTTTCATATATGCCTAGAGCACAAGGAAACCAGAAGTAGTCATTGGATCGCCTGGAACCAAACTTCCAGATGGCTGTGAGACACCACTTGTGCTGGAAATCAACCCAGGTTCTCCACAAGAGCAGCGAGTATTTTCACAGCTGAACCATCTCTCCAGCCCCATTGTCTTGATTCTCAATTGACATGGAAATATCCACCCTGAATGTTAATAGCACCATTTCATGGTAGAGAGAATACTAGCTGGGTGTTAGTTTCTTTTCAATTGCTATGATAAAACACCATGACCAAAGCAACATACAAAAGAACTAGTTTAACTGGGCTTATGGTTCCAGAGGGTTAGAGTTTATGATAGAGAGGTGAATGCATGGTGGCAGGAAGCTAGAGAAGCAGCTAGGAGCTTACAACTTGACCAACAAGCAGAGGCAGAGAGAAAGAGCACACTAGGAATGTCAGTCTCTAGAAATTTCAAAGCCTGTGCCCAGTGACACACTTCCTCCAACAAGGCTATACCTCCTAATCCTTCCCAAACAGTTCCAACTAGAGATCAAGTATTCAAACATATGGGCCTATTGGGAAGGAAGATTTTCATTCAAACTACCACATTCATATTCTACTCCCTGGCCTCCACAGATTTGTAGCCATATCATAATGGAAAATGTATTCCCAACTTCAAAATCTCCATAGTCTATCAGTCACAACATAGTCTAAAAGTACAAAGTCTCTTCTGAGACTGGATGTAATATCTTATCTGTAAAGCTCCTGTAAAATAAAAAACCCAAATAACACACTTTAAATATACAGTAGCACAGAATATACGTTACCATTCCAAAAGGGAGGAACTGGGGCATGGTAAGGAAATACTGGACCAAAGCAAGACAGAAATCTAGCAGAGAAAACTCCAAATGTTATGTAGCTCCCTGCCAGATGTCAGAGGGGTGGCTCTGCTTTTCAGGCTTTGCTGCCTGCAACATACTTCTCTCTCTTAGGCTGGTCCACTCCCTATCTGTAGCTTCATTGGAAGATATCCCATGGCTCTGGCACCTCTAACATCTTGGGATTCGCAACATAACCAAAGCTTCACTTTCACAGCTTCACAGAGTGGCATTTCAGGACCTCCATGCAAAGACACCCCTGCCACACACTTGGCCTCGTAGCTCACCTTAACCACAGAAGACTATTCCACAGCTGCTTTAGCTCCTGTGTCCTTCATGACTCCAAAGCCAGAACCATGTGGATAACACTGCCAAGTCTGGCTGCCTACTTGCACTGGAACCTGGCCCCTTGAATCACATTTGCAGAAGCCTTGACTTATTATTACATTTTTAGGAGCAAAAAATTTTAGGTCTTTTCTCCTCACAAGTTGGAAGCTTAGCTGGGTGGATTTTGCCCTGAAAGTGCAAATCCCTTTGTTGCACTGTGGAACAGTACTCTCCTTAATCTCATCCCTTTCCACACAAGCCTTGTCTCCAATATTAAATTTCCTAGGAATCTAAATTTTTCTTTTCAAACTGTCCCTTTTGTTTTTCTTTTTACCCCACTAATAACCATGCAAGAGAGTCAAGATATGGCTGTATTAAAATCTATTCTGCCAAAGAAATTAGTCCATTGCCTTTCAATTTAGCCTCACATAAATTCTTAGAACAAAGGTAAAAGGTAGCCACATTCTTTGTGAAAGTACCACAAAAATGGTCTCCAGACTAGTTGCTAGTATTATCCCCCTCTGAAACCTCTTA
>LZPO01035013.1:0-10000 GCA_001675575.1 Neotoma lepida | reverse complement strand
TCACAGGAGGATGGAGGCTGAAGAGACTCTGAAGAGCCCCCTGAAGATGGGACATAATTTATTTATTAGAACAGGATGGTAGGCAGGTAATGGCCTGCAGGTACCCGCACACATGGCCAACACTCACTGGCCACATACATGCTGGCAGAGATACCCATGCAGACTGGCACACAGGCCACACAAAGGCAGGCACTCAGGCCTACAGACAGACATAGACAGGCTGGGAAGGCAGAGGCTAAAACTAAAGCTCAGACTAAACATCTTGTCTCTGATCTCAAGGTCACATTTATACAGAACCCAAATAAAGGTGGCATTGTGCCGGAAACAGTCATATAACAGATTACATCACTGTTTACTTTGGGGTTCTCTGGATATCTGCTATCAACCATTTTGTGCTCACTGAGAGCCCCCTTCCCCAGATGTCCTACTCTAGCCATTTTGTCTCATATCAGGTCTCCAACCTGTCTAAACAGAAAGTGTTTCTTGTAGCCCAATGTTTCTCAAAGCATCACCTGCCACATACTTTCCCCACCATGGTGTTGCCTTTCCTCATTTCCATAGCAACAGATCTGAGCCAACCCCAGGACAAAGCCTCTGAAAGAGCGAGCCAAAGGAAATCATTCTTCCTTTTAAACTGTTCTCTCAGGTGTTTGTCACAATGATGAAGAAGTGTGACTGACTGGCTCCACTCAAAAGTTATATAAAGACATTCATCTCTTCATCTCCCCCAGTATGGAGGAATGAAAGTCCTTCAGAGTTTTCACAACTGCTCTGCAGCTCCATGGTAAACAATCATGTCTATCGTGTAGTCTTCTGTTCTGCCTATAGATTGAGTTTATGAAGCCTATGACTCATCATTTCAAATCAGCNCTTACCACATTGACCAGCCCATCAGAATTCTCATCTGCCTTTATTCAGTGTGAATTACTAAACAAGGGATACTCGGGAGCTGTGGGAAAGGGAGCTTGAGGGAGGGGTAGGTTTTTTGACAAAAGAGACCATTCCATTCCAAAGANGAACAAGCAATAGGGGAGTCTGCCAGGCCAAACCCATGAAGCTGCCTGACCACCTCATTCAGCTCCTTTCCAGCCTCAGTACAAGCTAATACATTTAGGAGGATACTGGACATGACTCAAACTGTTTAAATCAATCACAAATTTCTCAGAGGTCACTTAAAAAACAGTTTTAGAATATGAACTCTAACAATTCAAAAATGGATAGTAAGGTCTGAATTTACTTCAAGTGTGTCTCCAAGGACACAGGCTACTGATGGCCATCATGGCATGAGTCCCAAGCAATTCCCTAATGTTTGCTAAGATATTCTTATGACATTGGAGTTTCCCACTTTACTTTTAGACATGTTAGAAGCATGTTTATACATTATTAACATGTAATACTTGGAGGCCAGATGTTGGTAGTCTAGTTCCTAAGAGGGGCCTGTGAACATTAATGAGAACAAATTTCTGTGTGAAGTTCCGTTTCACAGTCACCAGATTTCATAAGAACATTTTTATGTAACCTATGGAAGATTTGGTAAATGGATACAAGGGATTAGGGATCTGAGGGCAGTGTCAGGGACTTGCTGAGCTCAGGTCAAGGTGCTCTACTGAAATTCCCTCTGGGTAGGTAATTCTCTCATTGTCTTTGATCAGGTGACTTTACTGGCCTGATAGGACAGAAGCTGACTTGTACAAAGCTGCCAAAATCATCAATCTTTCCTGTCATTTCTTCTCTAGGCAGTTTCTATTCTTAGGAATGAATACTTTTGGTCCTATAGCAAGGAATGTCAGTTAACTTAAATCTCATTGTGCAAAGCTATAAGCAGTGTGTGTGTGTGTGTGTGTGTGTGTGTGTGTGTGTGATATTTATATTTTTATATTATTTTTTACTGTTCAAACTCTTTTTATTTTTTGTATTTTTTGAGAATTCTATACATGACTACTGACATCATTTCCATGCCTTCCTCCCTCTAGTTCTCCGCTTGTCCCCCAGTCACTCCCAAATTCACGATCTCTTCTTTACCAAATTATTATCATTATATGTATATATAAATTCAACCTACTGAGTCCATTTACTGTTGTTGTATGTAAATGTGTTCAGGGTTGACTTCCTGGGATGGATAATCTACGAGGAGTCTCATTCATGGAGAAGGCTGATTCTCCCCCTCTCAGCAGCTATTAATTGCTAGAGATGAGACTTTGTGAAATTTCTTCCACCCACATTGGTATATCAAGTATTATCATTGTGCCAGTCATATTTAGGAGACCATAGTGTTAAGATTTCATGGGTGCAACTTCCTGTCATATACAGAAGATACTATCTTGTTGCAAATGTCCTGGTCCTCTGGCTTTTATAATCCTTTTGCCCTCACTGCCTTGATATTTCCTGAGCTTTAGGTGTATCAAGTGGAACTGGCACCCCATGGTCACTGGTTCCCTGCATTTTGATTGGTTATGAATTCATGTACATTTCTATCTGTTGCAAAAGAAAAAAAAGAAGAAGCTTATTTGCTCAGAGGTGAGAGTGTAGTAGTTTGAATAGGAATGGCCCCCACAGACTCATGTGTTTGAATACTTGGTCCATATGGAGTGGCATTATAGGAGGTGTGGCCTTGTTGATGTAGGTGTGGCCTTGTTGGGGGAAGTGTGTCACTGTGGAGGTGGGCTTTGAGATGTCATAAGCTTAAGTCTTGCCAGTGTGGACACAAACTCCTTCAGCTGCCTGTGGATCAAGATGTAGAATTCTCAGCTCCTTCTCTATTACTATGTCTGCACCAGCATGTCCCGCCATGATGATAATAGACTGAACTTCTGAACTGTAAGCCAGACCAATTAAATGTTTTCCTTTATAAGAGTTGCCGTGGTCATGGTGTCTCTTCACAGCAACAGAAACCCAAACTAAGACACAGAGATATACTTATCTGTGTGTATAAGGATTTAGAAGGCAGCTTCCAATTATGCTGACTTAGGAAAGTGATAGTGGCAGGTTCTATGATCTCACCAGCCAAAGGTAGGTTTACAGTAGCAGGCATGAATTACCTTCAATTGAATGGATCTTAAGTCACATTAGACAACTGTTTTGTACCTTCTGTGGTATTGTACCCTTGAATATTTTTGCCATTCTAGTCATTCTTGTGGGTCATAGGCTGTACAGCTTTGTGAAACTCTGACTATTTTTCTCACTTGGTAACTTCCAAAGCAATTTGGATACTATGAGATCTTGTCCTCAGAGATGAGGCTTCCAGGTCAGTTTCATCTTGACTTCTCTAAGCCCTGTGTCTGAAGTGTGTGGTGTATTAAGTAATAGGTCTTGCCAGGTGGTGCTGATGCACTCCTTTAATCCCAGCACTCAGGAAGCAGAGGCAGGTGGATCTCAGTGAATTCGAGGCCAGCCTGGTCTACAAAGCGGGTTTCAGGACAGCTAGGACTGTTACACAGAGAAACCCTATCTCAAAACAAACAAACAAACAAACAAACAAACAAAAAGCCCTCTACATATATGCGAGAGTTGTGTAGCTTGGTCTATTTGTGGTACTCCTAACAGTGGGAGCAGGGGCTGTCCCTAACTCTTTGGCTGGCTCTTGGGAATCTATTCCTCATGCTGGACTGCCTTGCCTAGCATTTTACAAGGGGAGGTACTTAGCCTTACAGCAACTTGATATGCCATGCTTTGCTAATACCCATGGGAGGCCTGCCCCTTTCTGAACAGAAACAGAGGAGGAGTGGATTGGAGTAGGGTGGGGGAGAGGGAAGGGAATGGCAGGAGAGGAAGGAGGGTAAACTGCTGTCAGGATATAAAATAAATTAAACAAACAAACAAAAACACAAGTAATAGGTCTTACCTTCAGGTTCTGAGAGGCAGCCAAGGGCAATGGCAATAATCTATATTGCTTTGGGCATCTCTTGGGCTTCCACAATCAAGACAATTGAATTCTATTAAGAGGTAAAGAAAAAATGATTAAAATTTGCAGGTAAATGGATGGAACTAGAAAATACCACACTGAGTGAGGAAACCCAAACCCAGAAAGACAAAGCCTGGATGTGGTTTCTAATTTGTGGGTTCTAGCTCTGAAACTTTAGATGTAATTATATAACCCAAAGTAACCACAGAAATGAGTAAAGTAAGAGGGAACATGGAGAGCTCTAGATAGGAGGAGGATAGTGGGACACAGATGTTATTAGAAATGAAATGAGGAAAATGGGGGGAACTCTAACTGAGGGTGATGAAAGAAGGAAATAGAGAGAGAGGGGAAAGGAATAAAGCACAAAGATTATTGAATATGCCATAGGTAAACATATTATTTCACATAATATATAATATATTAAAGTGCATGTGTATATGCATATAAATATTTTAAATGAAATATGCCATTTTAGGTAATAATGATCCCCCCAAATGCCATAGATCATCTAGCAAAAACTGTTTGCTTTGAGTTCCTATTTTTTTTTACTATTTTTTAATTTTTGAGATTATGGTATAATTACATTTCTCTCTTCCCTTTCACCTCCAAACCCTCCCATATACCCCTTATTTCTCCCTTTCAAATTCATGGCCTCTTTTTTTCATTATTTATTACTACATGCATATATATGCCAAATGTCACCTCTTCAGCCCCTATAATGTTATTCGTATGTATGCTTTTAGAGCTGCTCATCTGGTACAGGACAACAATTTGCTGTGCTCTTTCCTAGGGAGGACCACTTTTCCCACTCCCAGCTGTCCTCAGTTGCCTATAGTTCACTGTGTAGGGTTGAGGCCTCGAGAGATTTTCCCTGTTTACTTTGGCATGTCCATTGGTGTCATCCTTGTTTACCTCACATTTGGACAGTCAGGTTGGTGAGATTCTGTGAGTGTAGCTTCTGACATTACTAGAAGACACAGAAAACCCCTATAATTTAACTATCAAATTAAAGAAATATCAAAAATCAACATCTTGTTCTGATCTTAAAGGGGAAGTTTAGAGTATGTCATCGCTTACAATGAAATTCTCTTTACTAAATCTAGGAAAATAAATTTTTCAGTTTCCCTGAAGTTGCTGGCTATTCTAACAAAGAATAAGGTAAAATTATTAGTGTTTAAATGAAGAGAACTTGCCTGGTCTAAAATACTTGATTGTAGTCAAGTTCACACCACTTTGTTGAACTAATATGAAAGTCATGCATACATGAGTGGGAGGAGTGGGGGATTAGAAAATTTCATTTTTAGGGTAAAAATGACTGTCCAAGACATTCATGGCATATACCAGCAACATAAATATTTTTCTCCCTGTTTTGATGATTTGAGAATGACATCAAACTCTACAAATGCACAGTTCATGCCTTTATCCTATTCTTTAAAAATAAACTGTAACTCTCCTATGATTAAGTTAGGGATGATTAAGAGTTTCTCTCTCAACAGGACAGTGGTGGTGCACACCTTTAATCCCAGCACTCAGGAGGCATAGTCAAGGAGATCTCTGTAAGCTGAAGGTCAGACTGGTCTACAGAGCAAGTTCCAAGACAACCAGGATTATACACAGAGAAACTCTTGTCTCAAAAAACCAAATAAAGTTTCTCTATCCTCTGTTACAAAAAAAATACTGAACAAGTTCAGTTATTAATTTCTCTCCATATATTATTTTATTTTGTTTTAATTAAGAATTCATTCAAATGGAAAGTCAGAGGTTTTTTTAATGTACACATAGAAGAATATTTTCTACAGTGTCTCCTCAAAATAAAATGACATATGAACTCATAAGAGAGAAAAATACCAACTCCAATTTTCAAAATAGATGAGATGCAATTCATGGATTCTGTGCCTTATCTGATAGTGAATAGTAACTGTCTGTTTTCAGTGTTTTCGTCCATTGGCCTATTCGAAGTCTGTTTGTTGTGCTGGACACACCTGGGAAAAGGAAGCCTCCATGAAAGAACTGTCTCCATAAGATTGGCCTGGGGGAGACCTGCCCCTTTCTGAACAGAAACAGAGGAGTGGATGCGGGGGCTAGGGGAAGGTAGGGGGAAGGAGGGAGGGGAAACTGGTCAGGATGTAAAATAAATGAATACAAAAAAGATTGGCCTGTGGGCATGTCCATGGGGGCATTTTCTTGATTGATTGATATAGGAGGCCCAGCCTACTGCAGGAATTGCCAATCCTAGTGGGTAGGCTTGGAATGTATAAGAAAGGTAGTTGTGCATATAAGAGGGAGCAAGCCATTAAGCAGCCTTTCTCTGTTAGTTTCTGCTTCACGTTCATGTAAGAGGAGCTATGATGGCAGACAAATTAAAATTTAAGCACAAATTTATAAAACAAAGATGTTAAGAATTTGTGCCACTCTTTATATACAGAAATTTTTTTTTTGGTTTTTATTTACAACTTTATTGGCAAAAAAGGGGAGAACTTTAAACAGCTTTAATACAGGGCACTGTAGTTGACCCTGTCAGGTTGAACAAGTTCATTCTCAGTGTCCATCTAATTGTCCAGATGTACAATACTGAACCTGCATGTGCAGTTTCCGTTATCAAGTACAGTGCTCACCTTCCAGGCAGTCTTTAAAACATATAAATACAAAGGAAAGGAAACCACTCATTAAAAACTGCATCAAACGTAAAGTATTTTAAGTATGAATTTGTTGTTCCTGGAAATAACACATGCCCAATGAGAACCAAAAGCTGGAGAAGCAGTTACACTTCCTATGGGAGTGGACAGTTACACCAACAATCATCTTCTGTAATGACCATTTTCAATTTGTTATCACCTACTCTGAACTTACTATGAGATGTAGTCAAAGTCAGAAGAGAAGACGTAGGGAGAGTATTCCTTTTTGGAGGACAATATCCCTCCAGAATCATCACTGGAAAATAAACATCCTGTTGATTCTAGGTGGCAAAGCAATTAACGTAGTCAGTTTCAACTCATGTTGATCATGGTGAGCTGACCTAATTTTCTTCCTTGACTTGTTTGGTGTCATTCTTCTAGATCAAGTGTGTCTAATTCTTCTTCTAGTTCATCCAGATCTTCCCCAGTGAACAGATTTTCATCAACAGGAACAGCATCGATGGATCCATTTTCTTGTTCCCCACCTCCGTTGTCCTCGTCCAAATCACTTCTTTCACCATTTTCAGCCCGGCCTCCAGAAGCTTCACTTAATTTGTTCTCATCTTTGTCTGAAGCTATGTGCTGAATCTTTCAAGACTGGCTACAGTGATACCTGTCTCTTCTACATCTCTTGGGATGTACAGGCTTGCATCTTTGTCATTGACACCCACAGAATNATCAACCTCATCACCGCCTGTTCCTTGAATGTAACAGGTATCATCTGCTTCCTCATCATCATCACTGACCAGTTCAGGATGAAATTCAAATACCTCACGACCACTGATCACCAGTGCTTTCCCTGCTTTGAAGTCCGCTTTCCATCTATCCATATCTTATTCAAGCTTATCAATCTTTTCTTGTCTCTTCCTTTTCTTCCATTTGAGAAAAGATTCTAGAGTGATTTTGGTAACATTTGGACCTAAGGCAGAATGCTCTCTTTCAATTAGATCTTCTAATGAAATCTCATCTTTCTCTTCTTTCTTTTTGTCTTTCTTCAGCACAAATCCAGGAGGAAGTGCATGGAGATACATGCAATTGTCGCCACCTCTAGGACACATCCCAAACCAACCATACTTGTTATTTTCAATAGCTTCAAGGAAATGTCTGCACACTATTTGAGTTTTTGGTTTTTTCTTTTCCGCCTCACCGTGCTTCTTGTTTACTACTTCTTCCAGCTTTTTCTCATCCCAATTATCCATAGTATCTTTTTTCAAGTTCTTCATCTCTTGCATCAATGTAAACACTTCGTTTTTCACATTTTCTCTCCAAAGTGACGTCATGAGAGAACTTACATTTATCTCCTTTAGTACACTGTCCTTGTTTGAAGAATGCACACACCACAGATTTGGGATCTGCACCTTTACTTATTTTTTGTGCAGCAACTACAGGTTTGAACAACTCATTTAGCACTTGTAGTTCTTTCTTCTTGTCATCTTTCTTCAATTTCTTTTCAGCTTCACTTTGTGCTACCTGACGTGGATTCTGTTGACCAAATTTCACTTGACGAGTGACAGCCTTAATAAACTTCTGTTGCTTTGCGCCTTTCTTATTCTTTAGCCCGAAAGTTTTGTCCTCGATGATCTTCTCCTTCTTCTTCTGCTCCGCCTTCTTGCTGCCCCCGGCCTGAGCCTGTTTCTTGGGGGGCATCGCGGAGGCGGGGGCACCGGGCCGACTGCGGCGCAGATGGCTACCTTCGGGCGTCCAGCAGCGCAGCAGGAGCAGGAAGACCCAGCCGCCGCTGCAGAGCCCGGAAAGCCATATACAGAATTTTTAAAGCAGCAAATACCATTAAAGTTAAAACAAAATGTTGTTGATCATTTTGGTCCCCAATCAAACAGCATTGCCCTGGTGCGGAGCACCTCTGTTGATATGGCAACAGTAGCAAAAGAGATGGAGGAAGGGACGTGTGATATGCTCCTCTCTCCCTTTCAGGATTCCGTTTGCCTACAACATTATCAGTGAACAAACTGAGACAGCAGCCAGGAGTCAAAGGAAAATGGTGATGTGGGAAGCCAAGATGTAGCATTAGCATATGTGATGAATATTGGATTCATATATTCAGATAGTCTTCACTGATACCCGATTGTCAGTAAGCATAATTTAAGTACAGACTACAAGGGACATTGAGTCTTAATGCTGTCACTAAGAATATCTGGTGGCATGCACAAAAGCTAACACAAAAGAGCCTTTTCTAAGAAATCTGTAATGCCACATGCACAGGAGTATCATGGAGAGATCTAAATTAGTGACTAGGAAACACACAGAACTCTACTTTCCAAAGCCATACTACACTGTGGCACAATAAATAAAATGATGAGACTATTCAAATCAAGAGAGTTAACAGTAAAATTTGCAAAGCTTTTAAGCATCCAATCTTTTATAACATCAGTCAACAAATGAATGGACTAAGAATGTTATCTGGCTTGTCACATCTTTGTTTGTTTTTTTTCTGATGTATTGGAACTTAGTGACCCTCAGTTTTTATCCTGATAAACTACTAGTATTATGGCAGAGTGGGGGGAAATGTATGGCTTTTAAAAACAGCAATAACATAGGTAGAAAAATAATTTAAATAATAGTTTCAGAGGAACATGTTCTCCATGGGTAGATAATATTGCTCTTAAAAGCCCTATCTTATTAAACAAAAATTCCAGTCAGGTTCAATATATTGCCATATGTATTTCAGGAAGGAGTGCTGTGAAATAATGCATTCCAGATGTGACATCACCACTGCACCCATGAACACACAGTAGTAGTAGTTAGCTGTGGAACGATCATTATTCCATCATAGACAGGGGAGGGGCTCACAAGGCCTCATGAACCCCTCAAAACAATGGCTACTGGAGAAGAGAGAATCATATTCCTTGGTGGTATAGTTACTATTAAGTTGCCTTTGTCCACCTATGCTCATGCAATTAAAATCAATGCAGCAGGCTACAAAAAAGACATGAAGATAGAAATGGAATGTTTTAGTAAGAAGGAGGGTTTTGTGGGAGTAGAAACAGAATAAAAGAGTATAATGGGGAAAATGTGATCAAAGTACATTATATATTACATGTGAAAGTTGAAAAGAATAATAATTTCTATTGTTTGAGAATTTAATACTCTAACACAATGTGTTGTAGCAAATCTACACTCCATTCACTTTCCTCAAATTCCTCCCAAACCTCCCTACCATAGTCTCAACTGCATGTGCTATTCTTAAACCCACTAAGTCCACTTACTATACTTTAATTTATAATTGTTTTATGCAATATAATAGGATCCTATTCTTCCCCACCCCAACTCCTCCCAACACTGTCCATCTCCCTATACATTCACTTCATGCTTTCTCTGTTCTCAAAAAATTAAAATAAAATAAAATAAAAACTAAAAAGAAACTCAATAAGACAAAACAAAACTAAAAGTATCAAAAAAATCATGA